>RJWT010019873.1:0-18211 GCA_004365215.1 Cuniculus paca | reverse complement strand
CCAGCTCCTGCTATGGGAAAGTTTATCCACTGTCACTGGGTCCTTAGGTTTCCATGAACTCCTTTCCTAGCCCTTTACACCAACTCTGCCCTTCAGTCATCCAGTCCAAGTTCTCTCTTTTGGGGCTAAGAGTGATCCTTCTAGAGGTGATTTAAGGTAGTTCCTTTTCCCCGTGTTAAGTGTCTTTGGGGACTGAATAGACATCTGCTGTTGATTTGTCTAAGGAAAGTGTGCACGATGTAAATTATAAATTGATTTTTTCTTGAAAGGACAGCTATTTGCTCCCATTTTCAGACTTCCGGTCACGATACACTCACTCAAACAGGAACACTCACGCTAGCGTGTGTGAACAAGCAGCAACTGCGGATTGTGTCACACATTCTTTCACTCCTTAGAGTGCTAGCCTGTGGCTTTGAGCAGATGACGCTCAGAGAGAAAAGCGTGCAAAAAGTTTGATGTGAAGACTTCAACAATATTTCAAGAATAACTGTAAGAAAAAAAGCAATTCTAGTTGTTTGTTTAATCACTTCTCTGAAGAGGGTCTGGATATGAGCTGGATTCTTCTTTGGGGTGAAAGACTATTTGAAAATTTTAGTACAGAATGGTTTTTACCCCAAAGGCCCTCAGAAGTACCATTTGAGTATAACTAAGAACAGCACACCCATAATTAATACAATTCCAATTATAACTTTGACTATAAAGCCCGTTGATTAAGTGGAAGCATTATGCATATTATAATACCAAATAAAAATGAAACAATCATTCTCTGGAAGATTCAAAATAAAGTTATGGAAGCTAAAATACATAAGATTTTTTAATTTATAAGAAGCAATTTTAAGTGTTCAACTGGACTTCATTCTGGGAAATCAATTTTTATACATTACCAAATATTCACATTAATATATCAGAGTAACTATAACTCTGAACACTGATTTATTCACTTTATTTGACAGTAAAAAATAAAGTAACATAAAATAGAATCAGCATTGCCTTGGTGAAATGTTTCATTAATCTTTCAGTTTTATAAAATGAATGCCAAACAACAGAGCACTTATTAGAGTAATGGAATAAAAGTTACAGTGTAACTCTCAGAACTAGGTTATGAGCTGCAACTGTCTTTGATTGGAAACTTTTAATTGAGTATTGAGTTACAATCATGGAAAACAGAGAAAATATAGAGAATTCTTTCCTCAAATTCCAGAGAATAGCATAGGTAGTTGTGAGTGGAAAAGCTGGTAGAGGCAGCACTTTTTTTGTTGTTTTTTTTGCATTAATTGATGCCTGAAAAGTTGATAGCAGTTAGTGTTTGACTCAAAATTGGGTGTGTTTAGCTCTTTGTCAAAGATAAGGTTTAACATCATATACTTCTGTTCTAATTTAAAATAATGTAAATATTTTTAAACTTTTATATTTTCTAAATATTTGTTTACAGTTAATTTTGAAGTAAAATATACATGCAGTAAAACAGCAAATCTACATACAGAATTTGTTGAGTTTTGACTAATGTAAACATCCATATAGCCTATACCTCTTTAGTTATAAGAACATTTTACATGGTACAATTTCTTTCAAATAGCATTTTTAGATAATTGTTGCTAGTGCCTAAAAATGTAGTGGGTTTTTATATTGCTTTTGTAATCAACAATGTCAAGTTCTCTTATTTATTTTCAAAACTAAATTCCTAAATTTTCTAGGTAGATGTTTATAACATCTTTAACTGACAAATTCATTAGTGAGCCTTAATTCCTTTTATTTCTTTTTCTAATATAACTAGAACATCAGAACCATTTACTAGAATGTTGAACAGCTGTAGTATCAGTGATACTAGTTTAACTTTCTTGGTATTACACTTTTAAATTCTTACCATTAAGTATAATACTGCTGTAAGGTTTTTAAGATAATACTGATCAGATTAAGGAATTTGAGACACTGGAATATAGCATTGTGAGGAAGACAAGAAGGAAGGAAGTGGTCCCCTGGACCCAGGAAAAATCTGAAGTGTGAATTGAAGCCCACAGAGAGAGTTAAAAGTGAAAAGAAAAACTTTCATGAAGAAGAAGGCCATAGCTGGTGACGCCTTTACCCAGAGCGGACTCACTGCACAAGAGGAGCTGTTGGAATCTGGGGACGGTGGTGGCTGGCGACCCCAGCGGCCTCTGCAGAGAGATGCAACAGTGGAGGGGAGCGGCAGATGTGGAGAACTGCACAGGCTGGTGCTGTTGGCGCTGATAATCCATGACTGAGATTACTAAGGGTCACAGAAAATACTGTGGCACAGTGCCAAAGAACCAGGGACTAGGCCAAACAAGCAACAACTTCTCATCTCCAACAAACTGTAGAAGTAAGATCTTCCAACAGACTCAAAACCCAAAAACCAGTATTATGGTTGATACATTGTGTCAACTTGAGAAGTTAGAAGTTTAACTGAGAGACTCAGCAGGGAGCCAGGTTTCTTACTTTGTAAATATCCTCATCCTGTGCAAAGGAGGGCAAGGACATTTTGTGTGTTACACCTACCTTGAAGGTTTGGGGCAGGTGACCTACGTACAATTTAAGGGTAGAGAAGAGACTTGCACTTTTTGTGCTTTTGCTCTGGCTGCTGCCTTGAAGTATTGCCCCTGTGCCATGCTACCCTGCCTTGGAGTCAGCTGATTACGGACTGAAATCTCAAAAAAACTGTAAGCTAAATAAACCTTTTCTTCCCTCATTTTGGGTGTCAGGTGTTTGTCTCAGCATCAGGAGAAAGTAGCCAAGATAATCAGCTACACCTGGAAGATGCTTCAGAACGGCACTCATCACCTAAGGGTCTTAAATACTACCAATAAAGCTACCCACCACAGGTAACTTACAAATATCACCTCAGAAATCAAACTAAGAAAAGAGAGAGAAAATAAAATGACAAGACACTTGAACAGAATGCAACCCCAGACATTCAGTTCACCTAAGGCAAATCTGGGGAGTGATGAGGTGGAACAATCCAAAAGTCCTCTACCAGGTCTCTCTGAAGTGGAAAAAGCAAAGAAATTGAATGAGGCCCTGGAAAAAATGAAATCAGAAATAATCTCTCAGATAACTGCAGAGATTACCAAAATACACACCATGCTTAGCAATCTTAGAGCAGACACAGACAAAAAAAATAGCTTAAGCAAATTATGGAAAATCAGCGTAGGAAAGAAATGGAATCCATGAAGTGGATTCAAGCAGATATCCAGGAGATTAAAAACTCAGCTGAAAGTATTCAGAGCAGATTAGGCCAATATGAGGACAGAATCTCACATATTGAAGACAGGCTTTCAATTAGCAACAAGGAAAAAAAGATTTCTCAAAAGTAGCAAGGGACCATGAGAAATCAATCCAGCAGCTGCTAGATGAGACAAAGAAGAATAACTTAAGATTAATTGGAGTCAATGAACTCCAATTATCCCCCCTCCAAGCAGGGGATGCCACAAATGACATTAAAAACATGTTCACAGACATTGCAACAGAAAACTTTCCTAGTACCGATTAAGGAATTTTCCTCTTATTACTAGTGTAGGACAGATTTTTAAAGCTAAGAATACATGTTGAATTTTGTCCCATGCTCTATTTAGATAATCATATACTTTTTCTCCTTTAATATGTTAACAGAGAGTGAGGAATTTAGCCAACTATCCAGTTTGAAGGGGTGCTGTCCATACAAGACCATCTTTACTTCTATAGCAATTACAAGCTTAGGGGCTCCCTGTGACCACTCTTGGTCTTGACCATCTGTGAGAAGGACTCATAGAGCTCACTGAAGGTTATTATGCTGATGGTTAGAGTATACCACAGGGAAATGATAGAGATTAAAACCAGTCAAAGACAGAAGCACATAGGGCAGAGTCCAGGAAATGAATTCATTGTGCAGTTGCTTTTGTCCTCTCCCCATGTAGCCATAGACCCATTATTTTCTCAGCATCGATGTGTGACAGCATGCATAAACTATTGCCACAAGGGAGACTCACCTGATTCTCAGACTTTTTATTGGGACTCTATGACAGAGTCACAATTAATTATCCATGTGGCAATTTGAGTCTCTTGTCTCAGGATCTCCAGGCATGACATGAATCCTCCACTCTAAGCCATTTTAGTGTAACCAGACCCCACCCTAAACCATATTGTTAGACTGTGTAGTGAGCCTGTCTCTCAGACAAAGGCACTCCTGCCAAGCACAACATTCCAAGGGGTAAGAGATGACCTGAAGCCAAAGACAAAGGCCAGACTTCTTGTGGACAGATTAAGTTGTTTACTATATATAAAGTCAATAACTGATTTTATTTTCTAATATTAAATTATCTTCGTATTCCTGTGATGAATTCTGCTTGATCACAAATTATTTACTTTTGAATATGTTATATAATTTGATCTTATACAGTTTTGTTTAGGACCTGCATAACCATGGAATTGGCTGTAAATTTTTCTATTTTATGTTACTTTGGTCGAGTTTTAGTATCAAGATTTGGACTAAACTTATAAAATGGGCTTTCTATCATCTAAAAGGGTTTTCATAAAATTGAAGTTATCATTTATTGAATATTTGGTAGAGCTCGTCCTTTAATAATTGCTTGAAATTCAAATATGAGTGTTGAATTTAATCTAATGCTTTTTATATCTATTACAATTAACACTTTTCTCTTTATCATGCTAATGCTATAAATTACACTAATAATAGGGCCACTCTGCATATATTAATTACATATAGGAATTTGACAATAAAAATAGAAGAAAATAGTACTGTCATTTGGTCAAATAGGCCCAGAGCAGTACAGTAGTCCCCCCTATCTGTAAGGGATAGAGTATAAGACAATTCCAGTGGATGCCTGAAACACACCACTTTTTTTCTATACATATGTAATAAAGCTCAGTTTATAAATTAGGCACAGAAAAAGTTTAGCTGCAACAATAATCAAAGAGAATATTATAACAATTATAGCAGAATAAAAGTTATGCAAACTGACATCTTTCTCTCAAAATACCCTATTGTACTGTATGCAACCTTCTCTTTGCAATGATGTCATAACAAGATGGCTGCTGAGTGACTAGGAGGCAGGTAGCAAACCCAAGTTGGATACTGGACAAAAGGATGACCCATGTTCCAAGCAGGAAGGAGCCAGATATGAAGAGACTTCATCACACTACTCACAATGGTGGACAATTTAAAACTCATGAATGGCTTAGGTCTGGAATTTTTCCATTTAATATTTTCAGCTTGCAACTGACTGCAGGTAACTGGAACTATGGAAAGCAAAGTTAAGGATAAGGGGAGAATGTTGTGTTTTCAAGATCTTCTACTCCAAAGGTACCACAAGCAGCTGTCAATGTGCTGACCACATGTGTAGTTTATCATTCAAACTGGGACTCTTTGAGAATGGAAGAGGACACTATTGTTAATTACGCCAGAAAAACATTTGTGAACAGGGATTTCCCTGGGCAAACTGGATATAGCTCATTCACTGTTGAGCACTTGCTGTAAATTACCACATCAGTAACTCTGCTAGGACCCAGAGATTTGACTGAGAGTAAGAGTTCTCTATGTCCACTGAGGAGGACAAATCGTTTCAATACTATGTGATTGATGCCATGGAGAATAAAAAAGAGAGTAAGACAAGTTTTGTCTTGCTGTTTTCTTTATCTCCACAGTCTATTTATGAAGAATAATTTTTGTAACATTAAGGATAAACTAGCACCTTTTCCTGTGTGTCTTTTCCTCCTCTTCTTATAAAAACACCATCACTGGACTGAGGACCCAACCTAAGTCAAAATGATTTCATCTTGAGATGCTTCACTATGCTTCACTAATAAAGTCTACAAAGATCTCATTTTGAAAAAGGTAACATTTTGAAGTTCTGGATGGACTTGACTTTTTATGTGATGCTACTCATTCACTCCAGTTGCCTGAAATATACACATAAAAAGAATACACACACTAGAACTCTAAAATTTTATAAAAGGGAAAAATAGCCTTCCTGGATGAATTTTATCCTGGGTTGGAGGAAAAGAAGTACATTTAAGGTGGAATTGCTTTAAAAAGTGCTCAGTTGGGTAAAAGGTAGATGGCCTTGGGAGAGAAAAATTACTTATCAAACCATCTGTCAAGCCTACTGGACAGTTTAATGTGCAAATGTAAATAAAACTGATAGCATCTCCGTGGAACATTTGAAAATGCTTACTCCACACTGATTCAATATTGGGTGCTTTAGTCCTTTTTGTGCCACTACTTTAAAACTAGATAATTGCTTCAAAACAGAATTTGACTGGGATCGTAGCTCACTTCAAACTGCTTGCCTAGCATGTCCAAGGTCCAGGTTCGATCCTCCACACCAACAAACAAAACAAAACAGAAATTTATTTTTCACAATTCTGGAGGCTAAGTCCAAGATCAAGGTGCTAGGACTTGGTGTCCGGTAAGCCTCTGCTTCCAAGCGGGAGCCTTGAATGTTGAACTGCTTGGAAGCAGAGAAACACTGTTCCTTACATGATGGAAGAGTGAAAGAGACTTCTGCAAGTCCTTTTAATAGCAGCATTAATCCATTCGTGAGTATGTAGCCCTTACAATCTAAACATCGCCCATTAGGCCCCACCTCCCAACACCATTGCACTGGAGATTAAGGTTCTAATACTTGAATTTGGAGGGAACACAAACATGCAAACAACAGCATTTCTGTTCAAACTGTGAACTTCAATAGCTTTGTCAGAATCCTAATAGGGAATGGATCAGCACCATTTCACTAAGGCAACTTCAAATTCTTTCTATTGGGAATGATCTAGAATAATTTATTGGCATGATTTAAATTTAATTGGGGCTTGAGACTTGAGTACTATATTCTAATTTTAATAATTCACTTTAAAATAAAACCATACCAATCTCCTAGACTCCTGTCCCTTGTTCAGCATGTTTCTCTAGAAACATTTTGCTTGGGTTTCATGAGAGGTCCTTCTAGAAGAGAAAGTGGACTAGGGAACATAGTTAGAACAATATGTGCAAATTGTGAAGAGAACTAATAGCTCAACGTTTCAAAAATTTCTACTTACAAGAGCTTTCAACATGAATAACTGATCAGAAAACAAATGAGCATCCCTGGGGATGCTATAGAATGGAGGTTGGAGAATGGAGATTGTCCATCTCCATTAGAATTTACAATGCCTCTGAGCCATGAAGAAGTGAACTGAGAACCTTAATATACCCACGGGACGGTGGACTAAGTCAACTGATTTCACAGTGTAGAGGACAGTGCTTCAAAACCTTGCTGGAAATCCCTACCTCAAGCAAAGTGGTGGCCCAGGTAACAATAATGCAGAGAGATATAATAGAAAGATACCGTATTGCAGGCAAGTAGACCTTTGAATTTTGGCTCCTTCATCTCTTGTTGTATCTCTATTCCCTCAAATACCTCAATTAAAATTCAAATGAGATAAACTATGTAAGGTATCTGAACATTAGGTACACCCCACATTGTAGCTGGTGTTATTCATAACTGGGAAATTACAAAGAAATTTCTGTATAAATGGCAAAAATCATCATCACAATTAAAACTATTTACAGTGAATGAACATACAGTGAAGAGTTGTGACAAGTCTTTTTTCTTTTATCATAAAGAAAAATTGTACCAACCCCAAAAGTTACCATATTATTAGAATTATTTGTATGTAACAGCAAGGAAACTTCTCCCAGTTGTGTGTTGTACCTGAAAACACCAGATGTTCATCCTGCTGCTAAGAAATCAGGTAATTACTGGCCTTCCTACTCCATTTCACTTCCCAAGGAAGGAAATATTTCATGAGCACTTTCATGTTAAAGAGAATATTCTTTCTTTCTATGAAAGAATGAAATACTTAGGAGAAGTGTACTCTCATGTTTTTTAAAAACTCATAATGCTCTCCTTAGTATTGGTTTTTTTTTTTTTTTTGCTGGAGTGGATAAAAAAAAATCAGCCTTCTTGTTGCAAATCTTACTGAAACAATATGAAATTGGTATCTGATATTTCAAGTAGTTCAGGTACATAAGGAAATTTAAAATACAAAAATAGCATATCATTGGTGGCTTGACTATGGCTGGTTTTCATAGACTTCTATTACTGAAAGACAATTTTTGAAAAGTCTCTCAATGTTTCAGAATACCTTACAGAAGCACTGATGGAATTTTGTTAAGGACTATGTTGGCAAGAATGCTTGTATAGAAAACAACCTCGACAAATACAGGTGCCGTTTCCTTCTGCAAAGACAGGTATGTCTGCTGTTCAGCATAATAAACATAATGTCTCTCTATGGAGCAAAGAACATGTATGTTCACTGCCCATTACAAAAGACTCAGGTCAAATTTCCTCTTTTCACTAAATCCATTGCATGCACAAGTATCATGTGTCCTTTTTCATATTACCCTATGGATGTTAGGATTTGGGGAATTGGTCAAAAAATGAATAGATAGATAGAGAACTACTGTTGCTGTGAAATAAACTGTCTTTTGTGTCTGACCTGAGAAGTCTTGTGTCTTCTACTAGCATCCCCAAGATCAGAGTAGGTTAACTAGTTAGCTTGTAGTCAGGGTGAAACTTCAGACCCTTTGCAGTTCTTGACATATATCTGAAATTTTTATTTGATCACTAGTGGAAGGAACTAAGGAAAGACACATAGTCTTAGTAAAGTGAGTAGGGACCTTGGGGAACTCTTTTATCCATTTTGTTCAGCTCACACAGAGAGAAATGTCTCAATTATTTCTACCTCTACAATACAGAAGGCCCTGGAGGAAGGCAAGGAAGAAAAAAGTCTGTTGCAAAGGGAATAAAGCTTTATGATACAGAGCTCTACACTTGGAACTGAGAATTTCAGACCCTTAGATTCAAATTCTAACTCTGCCAGTGAAGCCTTACATGAGTCACATAGAGGTTGAATGATATAGCTTTTAAGATCCCTTTCAATTCTAAAGTCTGTTATGATCTGGAGCCTGTTCTCAATATTCTTGGGGAACTGGTTCCAGGACACCTCTTGGATACCAAAATTTAAGGATACTCAAGTCCCTCACATAAAGTGGTGTAGCATGTGCATATAACTTGTGCACACCCCACCATGGTGTGCTTTAGTTATCTCCAGGTTGCTTCTAATATCTGTTACAATTATAAATGTTATAAAAGCAATTGTTGTATTGTTTAAAGAACAATGAGAAGAAAAAAATCTGTACTTGTTCAGTAGATATCATTTATTTCTTAAATATTTTTCACTGATGATTGGTTGAATATGTGAACGCAGAACTCAATCATGTGGAGCCCTACTATATTCTGAAAGCAGTCTTGATTCTCATGGAAGGAATTTTAACTAAGCTCAGTTTGTGCAAAGCTGTATCTCACTTAGTTGCAGTTAGGATACTTAAATTGTTAGAGTGCCTGTACTGTATATCAGATTCTGCAACTTACACAATATCAATCACTAGGAATCCTTGCAATGATTGAAATATAATCTATGCAATCAGTATGAAGCCGTGCATACATTATGTGCAGAACTGCCCAAATAATCTAGGTACAATTATGAGATTTGGAAAAATGTCTTCGTTTGCAAGCAGGTAGCAAATTTCAGTTCAAGAGTATACATTCTGAAGCCAAAACACAGGGGTTCCTAACTCAGCTTGGCCACTTATTACTAGACAGCCAACCTTAGGCAAATTATCTAATACTTCTGTGCTTCAGTTTGTCATCTATAAAGTAGAGATAAGTATCATACCTCACATATAAATCATCAACAACGGGACTTAGTACAAAGGAACTGTGGGGTCAATGTGAGTTATCTTCATGAAAGCTTGTCCCAGGAGATAATCTGTTCTAAACTTTAAGGGAAACAAAGGAGCAAATCCACAATACTACACTTCTAGACCATTGATCCATTCATTGCTTTCTCAAATAATGCTTAACCTAAGGGGCTGTTATGGTTTGTATATAGATGGCCCCCCCAAGCCTCATGTAATGATGGAAGCAGCTGAATCTAACGTTTGTGATTGACTCATTGTCTAGCACTGGGATTGGCAGTGTGAGTTGTGCACCCGCCCAAAGATGGAGCCGACATACAATGTAAGGTCAGAATGGGGGCGTGTTTTCCTCTTGGCCTAGTTTCCTCTTGCCATTTGCAACTGCCATGAACAGCTGTCTCTTTTGCTCTGGCTGCTGCCTTGAAGTGTTGCCCCAGTGCCATGCCACCCTGCTTTGGGGCCAATTGATTATGGACTGAAATCTCCAGAAACTGTAAGCTAAATAAACCTTTCCTTGCTTCACTTTGGGCATTAGGTGTTTGTCTCAGCAACGAGAGAAAAGTAACTAAGACAGGGGTTGAAGAGATCCTTCCTGCAAGCCCATCTGTAGTTAGGAAGTGGGATAGGTCGGACTTTATTGCTATTCAAGTTCAATAACTTCTTTCCTTTTCAATCATCTTAAATAAGTAAAGGCCAGGTTAAACTGGGGAATCCTACAGAGTTCTGAGATTGAAATCCCTTTCATGACCTTCGGGTGAATGGAGAGATTCAGCAAAGGCCTTTCTTTTTCTTATCTAAACTGTATCTACAGACAAGTTTTTCAGAGCAGTGAAGTGGGACTGCTGCCTCTGTGGTTTTGTTGACCACTATGATTTAAGGTCACATAGCATATGGAGCACCCTCCCATGCACCCCACACTATGCTCAGTATAATGATAGTGATACCTTACATGGCAGTTTACAAACCCTTTCATGTTTCTCACTTGAGTGTCACAACAACCCTGCGAAGACATAGGAAGAATCCATGACCTGAACTCAGAGTGCAATTATCTGGTAAATGTTTACAAATTTTTTGGGTTCTTTCCATGTGCAAGGCACTGCACTAGGCAATGGAGGTTTGGTAGTAAACAAGATGTCTTTGCTGTGTAAGCTGGGGCTGGCTCCCTGAGCCAAACTCCCTGAGCTCCTTGCTCCAGGGATTGAAGAAGCAGCAAATAAGCAGCTAAAGGGAAAAACACTGCAAATTATAAAGCACTAATGTAATGATGGTTGTTGTTATGCGTTATGAATGTACAGCGTTGAATGCTTTATATTATTTTACCTCCTATAATCCTCACTGAAGTGAATGCCATAATCTATATTTCTCAAGAAAAGGGACTTGAAAACCTTATACAAAGACCATTAGTGGTGTATGGTGTTACTAATGGACTCTGCACCCCAGGCTTTCCCTCATAACACTGACTTTTTAAGGGGCCTTATCAGTGAATGGATACCCACAGAAGAGGAGAAATCTGAGGGAATAAGTGACTCCCTGTAACTATGAACACAATGTTCAAACCAGACCATTTCATTCAAAAACCTAGGTCTGGTGGTCTCAGCTTTTCCTCACTTTTTTTTTTCTGGTTAAACAGCCTTGATTGAAGGGGGGTTGGGTGCCAATAGATAAGGGTGGGACTGAGGATTTCTGTAGCATTCAGATTATTATTTCCTGTGAATCTTTCATATCAATGGTCTGAGAGGATAAAGATGCATAACTCAGCAAGTAATTCACATTCTAGTACACACAGAGCAGAGTAAGCTTCACAATTCGGTAGAGTAAGCTTGATGATTTGTAAGGCTGTATACATATGTTTCTGAAATCAACTACTGTACACATGTTTGGAGGCCAGAAAAATATTTAATACTTCCTGGAACCTGGGATTTTTCAGAACCAAGGACTCAGGTGAGCTGATAGTTAATATCAGTTCACATAAATTCAAAGAAATCAAAATCATAGAGCACAATATGCTGATAATGACAAAAACACATGAGAAACAATAATGGCCATATTCAAATAAATAATTTTGAATCTCATAGAAGGATTGGTTCTAAAATCAGTTCATTACATAAAAATAACATATAATAAAAACTTGTCTGTAAAATACCTTTTATCACTCATAGTGGATACTGATCAGGCGGATGTTTTAAAAAACAACAATAATACACTTCATTTCTTTGTCAATGGCTCTGAAACATTTAAAACTAGTTAGTTTTCTTCCTGTGGGTTTTAGAACTCCTTCAGATGACTTTCTGACTAGACTGCACCCACTGCACAAGTCACAGAATTGGTAAAGTTTAGGAATGTCCACGCTAAAGCACACAGTTAATTTAACAGCTTTAAAAGAATCCATGAAGTGGCTTGCTCATATCCTCAAATATTTTCATTATTAGACTTATAGGAAGATGGTGGAGTGGTAAGCAGCAGAAAAAACAACCTTTCTGAGAGTCACCACCCAGAAGCTGGCATACAGCACCGTGAGGAAGTCAAGAAGGAAGGAAATGAGTCCCCTAGACCCAGGAAAAAAAAAAAGAAAATTGAAGCCCACAAAGAGTAAAAAGAAAAATTTTGAGGAAAAGGAAGGGAATAGCAGGCACCACCTTTGCCCTGAGATGGGAATCACTGCACAAGAGGAGCTGTTTGAAGCTGGGGACACACAGCCATGGTGATGGTGATGGCTGGCGGCTAGGGAGGCCTCTGCAGAGAGATGCAACAGTTGAGGGAAGTGGCAGACATGGAGGAGAGCACTGGCTGTCAGTGAGTGCAGAGGACTTAGTCCTCCCATGGGAGACAGCGATTAGCTGGGAGCCATTTTAGAGATGGACCAGCTGATCTCAGAACCCAGAGCTGCTGCTGGCTGTGTCTAGCAGCTCCCAGCTTGGTGCATACCAGTGGAATTGCTTGGACTGTGGCAAGCCAAATGAGTCTGGTCTCAGGGCAGGCCTGCTGAGATTATCCACTACTCCACCTGTTGTGGTTGACACATTGTGTCAACTTGAGAAGTTTACAAGTTTAACTAAGAGACTCAGCAGGGAGCCAGGATCCTTACTTTGTAAATATCCTCATCTTGTGAAAGAGGAAAGCATAGAGATTTTGTGAGTGCTACAACCACCCTGGAGGTGAGGGGTGGCCTATGTACAATATAAGGGAGGAGAAGAGGCTTGTTTTCCCCTTTTGCTCTGGCTGCCGCCTTGAAATGTTGCCCCAGTGCCATGCCACCCTGCCTTGGAGTCAGCTGATTATGGACTGAAATCCCCAGAAACTGTAAACTAAATAAATCCTTCCCAAATTTTGAGTGTCAGGTGTTTGTCTCAGCAATGAGAGAAAAATAACCAAGACACCACCATAAAACAACTGCTGGCTTCCTGAGATAGATCAGCATGATTTGGAACTCTGTCTCCACAGGTTGTCTACTAGTGAAACCAGAAAGAATCCTGGAAGTCAACTAGTCAACTATTTGTTCTTCTTTTTCTTTTCTCTTTCTCCTTCATTGTTTTTATATGAGTGTGAAAGTGGTTCCTAACCTCTTTGTGAGTGTGGTTCTATTCTGTTCTTTTATCTCTTCCACTGTTCTTTTCCTTCAGTCTTCTGTATCAGTTTCCCCAAGTTGGTGTGATTCCTTTTTGTCCTCCAACTTTAATTGTAATCTCTTTCTCTTCTTCCACTTCTTTATTTTTTCCTTAATCCATTTTAACTTTTAACCCCTAGGGCAAAATTGACACATTATGGATTTGTATATTGCATACAATTATCTTGTTTGTTTAACATTTTGTTATATAATCACAAATCTAATTCATACAGTTAAAAGTTGCAAATTAAGGGTTAGCTCACTTTGTTGTTTTCTAGGTTGTTTGATTCTATTGGTGCCACTATAGCCAAAATTGACGTAACTGTTCTAAACAGCTGTTGGTCCTGATAATCATGACTGAGATTAAATAAGGGTCACAGAAAATATGGTGGCACAGTGTCCAAGTATCAGGGACCAGGCCAGACAAGCAACAATTTCTCATCTCCAAGAAACTGTAGAAGAAAGATCTTCCCAAAAACCAGTTATACTGGGAAGACACCTCAGAGAGGTAATCATCATCTAAGTATCCTAAATACTACCAATAAAGCAACCTACCATAGTCAATTTACAAGCATCATCCCAGAAATCAAACTAAAAAAAGAGAGAGAAAATAAAATGACAAGACACTTAAACAGAATGCAACCCCAGACATTCAGTTCACCAAAGGCAAATCCAGGGGGCAATGAAGTGAGACAATCCAAAAGCCTCCCACCAGCTCTCTCTGAAGTGGAAAAAGCAAAGAAATTGAATGAGGCTCTGGAAAAAATGAAGTCAGAAATAATCTCTCAGATAACTGCAGAGATTACCAAAATACACACCATGCTTAGCAATCTTAGAGCAGACACAGACAAAAAAATAGATGAACTTAAGCAAATTATGGAAGATCAGCATAGGAAAGAAATGGAATCCATGAAGCAGATTCAAGCAGATATCCAGGAGAATAAAAACTCCACTGAAAGTATTCAGAGCAGATTACGTCAATGTGAGGACAGGATCTCAGATACTGAAGACAGGCTTGCAGTTAGCAACCAGGAAAAGAAAG
Organism: Cuniculus paca; assembly: GCA_004365215.1. Classification (NCBI taxonomy): domain Eukaryota; kingdom Metazoa; phylum Chordata; class Mammalia; order Rodentia; family Cuniculidae; genus Cuniculus; species Cuniculus paca. The sequence continues at coordinate 3,814 of RJWT010019873.1, read as the reverse complement.
ATTTCTCAAAAGTAGCAAGGGACCATGAGAAATCAATCCAGCAGCTGCTAGATGAGACAAAGAAGAATAATTTAAGATTAACTGGAGTCAATAAACAAGCAAGAGATACCACAAATGACATTTAAAAAATGTCCACAGACATCATGACAGAAAACTTTCCTGGTAGAGAAAAAGAATTTGATGTTATGAACAACCATTTCAAAGAAGGCAAGCGACACTAGGGTAACCATTGTTAATCTCCTGTTGTTATGTTTTGAAGACCTGTATTGCTTGCAGTGTTCTGTTCTGAAATGCTATATTGTGTTTGACTCTATTCTGTTTTGTTTTGTTTTGTTTTGTTCTATTCTCTTTAAAATAAAATAAATTAAAAAAATAATTTGATGTACAGACAAAAGAAGCATATAGAACTCCAATTAACAATGATAAAAAAAAATCTACAACCAGGCATATCATAGTTAAGATTACAGAAATTCAAAACAAGAATAAGATCCTAAAAGCTGTTAGAGAAAAACAAATCACCTAAAAATGAAAGCCCATCAGAATTATAGTTGACCTCTCAGCACAAACTCTCAAGTCGAGGAGAGCTTGGCATGAAGTGCTCCATGTTCTAAAGGAAAACAACTTTTAACCAAGATTATGGACTTAGAAGAGAGTTCCATAATCTATACTTCTCAAGAAAAGAGACCTGAAAACCTTACACAAAGACCATTAGGGGTGTATGTTCACAGACATCATGACATTGATGTACCCCACAAAACTATCTTTCAAAATTGATGGAGAAATAGGATACTTCTATGACAAACAACATCTGAGGAAATTTATGACCACCAAACTAGCACTCCAAAATGTTCTGAAGGGCATTCTAGAAAGAGATAATAAGGACTAGAGCTCCATGAACCCCAACAGAAGGAATTCACCAAGAAAGCAAACAATTAGAGTGAGGGGAAAACAGAGGGTGGAGCCAACAACAGGAAAATAACATGACAAGGATAAGTCAGTAAATATCAGTTATAACCATTAATGTTAGTGGTCTCAATTCACTGATCAAACGACACAGACCAGCAGAATGGATCAAGAATCAAGATCCAACAATATGCTGCATTCAAGAAACACATTTAATTCAAAAAGAAATTCATAGACTAAGAGTGAAAGGATGGAATACAATGCTCCATGCAACAGGAATCCAGAAAAAACCAGGGATAGCTATTCTATTTGCAGATAAAGTGAATTTCAAGCCAAGACCGATTCAGAGAGATAAAGAAGGTCACTACATTCTCATAAAGGAATAATCCAAGAGGAAGAGATAACAATCATGAATATATATGCAACAAATACTGTGTACCCTATTACATAAAACAATTACTAACAGACATGAAAAATTAAATAAGCCCTAACACAAATGTATTGGGAGACCTCAGTACCCTACTGTCACAAAAACACAGATCAACTAGACAAAAAATCAATAATTAAATATGATAACTAAATCAAACTTTGGAACAAATGAACTTAGTAGATATCTATAGGGTGTTCCACCCCACAACATCAGAATATACATTCTTCTCAGTTGCACATGGGACATTCTCCAAAATAGACCATATATTGGCTCATAGGACACACTTAAGTAAAATGCAAAGGAACTGAAATTATCCCATGCATGCTATCAGACCACAGTGCAATGAAATTGGAAATCCATGCCAAAGGAAACCACAGGAACTTCATAAACACATGGAAATTAAATAGCACCCTACTGAACAATCAATGGGTCACAGATGAAATTAAAGAAGAAATTAGACAGTTTTTACTGTTGAATGATAACAACAGTACAACATACTGGAACTTGTGGGACACAGTGAAAGCAGTCTTAAGAGGGAAATTTATAGCAGTAAATACCCTTATCAGGAAAACAGAGTAAGTGCATACAAACAATTTAATGTTGAACCTCAAACTTCTAGAAAAAGAAAAACAGGCTAAACCAAAACCTCATACAGGTAGGAAATTATAAAGCTCAGAGCAGAAATTAACACACTGACTAAAAAAGCAATACAAAGAATCAAGTGAATTGAAGAATCAATAAATTGATTCTTTGAAAGATTAAATACAATGGACAAACCCTTATCCAACCTTATCAAAAAAAGGAAAGAAAAGACTCAAATCCACACAATTAGGAATGAAAAGGATGAAATCACAACAGACCCTGCAGAAATCCAGAAAATCATTTATACCTTCTTTTAAAACTTGTATTTTTTTTTTTTTTACGGCACTGGGGATTGAACTCATGACCTTGTGCTTGCTAGGCAGGCACTTAGGCCACTGAGCTAGATCCCCAGCCCTTGAAAACTTGTATTCTAATAAGATGGAAAATACAGAAGAAATGGACAGATTCCTAGGTACACATGAATTACCAAAGCTGAATCAAGAAGATATAAAAATCCTCAATAGCCCAATATCAATAAATGAAATGAAAGATATAATTAAAAACCTATCAACAAAGAAAATCCCATGCCCTGACTGCTTCACCACTGAATCCTACAAAATATTTAGAGAAGACCTAACACCACTACTTCTTACACTCTTTAATGAAATTGAATAGGAAGCAATACTTCCAAATTCATTCCTAGAGGCAAGCATTACCCTGATACCAAACCAGAGAAGTATCCAACTAAGAAAGAGAATAACAGGCCAATCTCCCTCATGAACATTGATGCAAAAATCATCAATAAGATACTGACAAACAGACTGCAGCAAATTGTCAAAAAGATTGTACACCATGATCAAGTGGGTTCTATCCCAGGGATGCAGGAGTGGTTTGACATATGTAAATCCATAAATGTAATACACCATATTAACAGAGCCAAAGACAAAAATCATATGATCATCTCAACAGATACAGAAAAAGCTTTTGACAAAGTCCAGCACCCATTCATGATAAAAACCCTATAGAAAATTGGAACAGATGGTTTTTATCTCAATCTGATAAAAACCATCTATGACAAACCAACAGCCAACATCATACTAAATGGACAAAAACTAAAAGCTTTCTCTCTACAATCAGGAACAAGACAAAGATGTCCATTGTCTCCCCTCTTTTTCAACATAGTCCTGGAAACTAGCTGGAGCAATTAGACAAAAGAAAGAAATAATAGGAATAAAGATAGGAAAGGAAGAAGTTAAACCATTATTATTTTCAGATGACATGATACTCTCCTGAAAGACTCCAAAAACTCCACTAAAAGACTACTAGATTCAATGAGGAAATTCAGTAATGTAGTTGGATACAAAATCAACACTCAGAAATCAATAGCCTTCTTATACATGAATAACAAACTCACTGAGAGAGACAAATTCAATGCAATCCCAGTCAAAATTTCAATAGCATATCTCATAGAATTAGAAAAAACAATCCTAAAATTCATCTGGAACCAGAAGAGATCTAGAATATCAAAGGCAATCATGGGCAACAAAGACAAGACAGGGGGACATCACAATCCCTGACTTGAAATTATACTATAAAGCTACTTTAACAAAAATAGTATGGTCCTGGCCAAAAAAAACCCCAAAAAACAAAAAAAACATAAAACAGACCTGAAGATCAATGGAAAGGATTAGTAGATACAGAAACAACTCCAGACACACTAAGCCACCTTATCTTTGACAAAGGTGCCAAACACATTTAATGGAAGAAAGAAAGCCTCTTTAATAAAAGGTTCTGGAAAAACTGGCTCTACACACACCAAAGATTAAAACTGGACCCATATCTTTCGCCACTTAGTTAGAATTAGAATGGATCAAAGATCTTAATATTAAAACAGAAACA
>RJWT010019872.1:0-18200 GCA_004365215.1 Cuniculus paca | reverse complement strand
AAGGTCCTGCCTCGGGCTCACAGCTTCACCCCGGAGAGGCACCATGCTGCTTTAGGGATCTCGCTCAGGGTTAGGCCTGCTGAAGAGAAACTCTGCTCCACAGGAAGTCCTTTCACGACAGTCATTCCACCTGACCAGCGAGGGAAATAATTTAATCCAGGCTTGACCTAGAGTAGCACGTCCCAAACTTTTTGGTCACAGGAAAAATGAAAAGTATCGAATATTCCTGCAAAAGTATCGAATACCCGAAGAGCTTTAGGCTACGTGACTTCTACCTATTTATATTTACCATATTAAATACTAAAACTGGGAAATGTTTAAAAAAAGTTATTCTACTTAAATTTATAAAATAACAATAACAAAACAGCACATTGCCTATTAATGTAAATTATATTTTTAATGAAAAATACCTATTTTTCTGAACACTGTTGAGTGAGGTCAGTAGCATTGCTGTTCGCAAATTCTCTGGGATGTTTACTGAGATATTTTATTTTGGTTGCAGTATATGATGAAAATTCAGCTTCACGCAAGTGTGAAGTTGGAGAAGGGAGGAATATTCAAAGGCATTTTCAGATAATTATAGGTATCATGGGTCAAGATTAATACAACTAGTAGTTTTTACTGCTTTCTCAACACATTCTTAAGTGAAACTGGCTTTTTGTTTTTTAACTGTGAGTATAAGTTATTGACAAATGCAATAATATTAGTACAGCCCTGCAGTAGTTTGTGCTAAGGAGACAGCAGTTCATCCTCCACTGCTTTTGCAGTAACAATGCCGGTATCAACAAAAGTGGAAAGACAAACATCTCAGTACTATTATGAAAAGAATTTTGGGTCCCCTCAAAAATCTTAGGGACTGCAGAGGCCCTACATTTCCCACTGAGAACTGCTGGCCTAGAGAACTTGCTTTGTAGGAACTGCTCATGTCTCCTAATTTATATTCTCATCTTCTTGGTAACTATGGATAAGGGTCTTCTACCACTATACCACCCATCACTCTTTCTAAATGATATTTCTCGCCAGTATGTCAATAACGGAGTCAGAATCCTGAGGTTCCTTAACAACGCAACATTCACAGTCACAAGGGGTGCGTGCTTTTGATGCCTGTCATTCATTACTGTGCCACTCAGTGTAGTAGCCACTAGCCATACGTTGCAACTGATCATTCGAAATGGGAATATTTTGAGAAGAGCTGTGAGTAAAAATATATACCAGATTTTATTTGTTTGTTTTTTGTTTTTATCTTTCTGAGACAGTTTTGTTATGTAGTTCAGACTGGTCTTTAACTCACTTTGTAGCCCAGGCTGGCCTCAGACTTGCAGGGATCCTCCTGCCTCAGCCTCCTGAGTGCTGGGATTGCAAGCATGTGCTACCATTCCCAGCTATACCAGATTTTAAAGACAATGCAAAACAAGCAAAATCTCACTAACAGTTTTTAGGTTGATTATACAAAACAATAATATTTTGGATATTTTACACTGAATAAAATATATTAAAATTGATTTTGTTTTTATAAAGTTTTTTTTTTTAAATGTGACTGTTAGACAAAATTAAGCATGTGGCTCACATTGTGTATCTGTTGGGCAGTGCCCGTTCAGTACCCCAGCCTGGGGATGCGTGACTGAGCTGTTCAAACTAACTGTACCCATTCATTCCCCGTATAACTTTTATGGTACAAAGTAATAAACACCCAAAGAAAGCCCTTGGGCCCTATCCTCATTTTATAGTCTGGCTTTCCCCTTCAATGTTCTAACAACTTAGCCTAATACCCCTAAGTAGTGTCCTATTTTCTTTAGCTTTATGCTGCTAGTCTCAATTAAACCACTTTGGGGAGAATGTCTTTTAGACTATCAAGAACATATTTTTCTTCTTTAGAATTGTGTGCACCCATTTTTTCCCTTGTAAATGGATATGCCAGATGTTCTGGTAATAGAAAAATGAACAGGGTCTTTATTGCACACAAGGATCCTATTGTAATCCATGCTGTTTATTGAATCACAGACACCAGCTGCTGTCAAGATCAGAGGGAGCCATCCAAATCGCGCCGTCCACGATTCATTCACACTGACAGTTTCTGGGTGGAAATTAGCCTCCGTGTGTGTGTGTGCGTCTTTCTCTCCTCTGTCCTCTTACCTCCTGATGAGAACAATTTGATTTTTAAGAATAATCTGAGTTTTCCTTTACTTCTTTTGCATTTGAAGAAATCACTCACAGTGTATACACAGGCCAGCCTGAGCTGCTACCAACATCTTGCTGCTGGTTGCAGATGAAGACAAAGTCAGACTTGGGAATGAGGGGACCTTTAGTTAGAAGCCAAATTTTATTGAAATGTAAATACATACAACTGTGCACATAAATCTTATATATTAAGTTATTTAAATTTTAATAACAATGTATGTCTGTATAACCACCACCCCGAATCCAGATAAACATTTCTGCTCCCCCAAATTCCTAATTCTTTTAACCTTGAGATTAGTTTTCTAATGCCACAGATTATTTGTTTGTTTGTTTGTTTGTTTGTTTTTGAAAGAGTAGGCTCCAACAGCATGTCATCTTCTGCCTGGCTTCTTTTGCTTGACAGGAAGTTTCTGAGATCTGTCTACATTGTCATACATACCAGTCTTGGTTCACTGATGCTCAGAAGTGTTCTGTAATGAATACATTATTGTTTCCTTTGTAGGTGCTCTTGTTGATGGAGATTCAGCTTCATTCTGATTGTTGGCTATTATAAATAAATACACGAATGCTTGTATGCATGGTGGAATTACATTTGCAATCCTTTTAGTAAATACATAGGAGTGGGATTACTGGATCATAGGGTTGCTTATACTTCTTGAAATGATGAAAGGACAGAACTGTAGCCATTTCCTTCCCTCTGGTTGTAAGCAGTGTCACAGCAGCAGGTCAACCCGTGAGAATCATCTTGGCCAAGGACTGATGATGCTTTACATTTTTCACAATCCCCTAAAGTATATTTCTTGTTGAACTCTCAACCAGTGTGTGGGGGTAGTAGGCAATGTAGGTGGTCTTTTCATTTGAACAGGGCACCATGACTCCAAGACATCAGGTGACTTTTGCATCATCTTTTGGCTATAAGGCTGGAGCCAGGAACAGAATTCAGGAGTCCTGGCTCTTGTCCCTATTCTTATACATCTAGTTCATTTTCCTAGAGAGGCATGCACAACACAAAATATCAGGGAAGAGAAGGTCTGAAGGACTCACTCAGGAAACACAAAACTGAATCATTTACAGATGCATTCACTGTCTTTGCAGTTGACAAGCCAGGATAAAACCCCTGCCGTGATCCAGCGAGCAATGCTGAAGCACAATCTGGAATCAGACCCCGCCGAGGAGTATGAGTTGGTGCAAGTCATCTCGGAGGACAAAGGTGGGCACATGTTCCTTCTTGTGACAGGTGCCAGCAGCATGTCCATAGCTCTCCCCTGGTGCTCTAGGCAGAAAAGGGATATAAACTTTTTGTCAGAACCTAGTGGTGGCTTTTGAGTATGCAAGGATGAAAAACCCATGCTATCACCTCAGTTGTAGAGTTAAGCATCAAGCTGCTTTCTCCCACTCACCAACTCTTGTTTTCCTACACTTCTGCTAAGAGTTCTTCTGTCTGTTCTTTGTACACTTCTCGTCAAGCAGTTTTCTAGGAAGAGATCTCTCGATGTGGGGAGAGGCAGGATGTAGGTGGGAGTCTGCTGGGTCTCCGCAGATGGCCACACACTTCCTTTTTCTGACATCGTGTTTCTCAGTTGTGCATGAAGTTGAAGGTTAGCAGCCTGTGTAAGAATTTCTCATTATTTCAATGAATTGTTTATACGAGCCTTTATTATTTATAATAATGCACATTTGCTTATGATGTCTTATTTATGATACATATTTATGATGATCAAGTAGCACAAGCTTCTATTTTTAAGTTTCTTCACCTAACTCTTATTGAGACAAAGAGCTGATGGTCTGTGAAATCCAATACACTCAGTAATCCATTATTTAAAGAAATCCCTTTTATGAAGCCTTCGTGGACAAATAATCGCTCCTGGAGGTATCTATTTGCTAATTTGAATTGGGGTTGGTTTTTGAGAGGAGGAGACAGGGTGGTAAATAACTTCTTTGTTGTACCATAAAGAGTAACTCAGAATAAGCTTCTCCAATGAAGAAGGAGCAGCACATATTGTTGATCGAGGCCAGCGCTATGTTCCGCGGGCCCACCATTGCCCCCTGTCTTAATAGAGAGTTCTGCTCACCATCAAGGGGCACTCTTCTCCCCAGGAATGGTAAGAAGAAGTAGGCAATGTAGTGGATGGGAAGGAACAGGATTCATACTGCATTTGACCAGCAGATCACCCAGGCCTCTCCAAATCAGGCTTAGAGGACAGTGGCTACAGTTAGAAAAGTGCCTTTTCCTTGTTCACATACCCCTGGAGGTTTTCTTGTTCATTTAGCTGAGCCTTAGGTTGTGTGACAAAGCTTTCTCAATCATAACTTTTTAAGGAAGGTACAGTTAAAACCTGGGCTTCTAAAAGTAGGCCCAGAAAGTAATCCCTTGAGATTTGCCAGACATCCTGTGACACAGCACAGTGGAGCCAGCGAGTCTGAAGGTGCATGGGCCCAGGTGTAGCCGTGCACATTAGCTGTGTGGTCTCAGACAAACTGCTTGCCCTCGCCAGGCTACCATCCTGTGTTAGTTAGGTGGGGACAGTAACCCTCTGGTTTGTCATACACTACCAGGAGAGTCTGAAGTTAGCAGGAAATAATGTACCTGGAAGTGACTTGAAGTGCTCAGTGATACATAACTTGGAAGACCGGTACTGCTACCCCAGGAATATATGGGCAGGAGCATGGGGACACTGTGAGGAGGCTGCTCTTTATGGTGTATTTGTGGAGGGAGTGTACCAGGGCCACTTCGAGCCTGATCATGTCGGTCCTGCTGTTAAGATCTCAGCGGGGCATGCTTACTTGAGCCTCACTTAACCTGGTTCCAAGGTCAGGTGCCTCAGCTGCTCACTTCCCACACCCCAATACTACAGAGCTAAACTTGCCCATTTACATTGTTCTTTTTTTTTTTTCTTTTGTAGACCCATTACCAATGAGTGCTAGGTACTATATGGCTTCTCTAAGAAATAAAAACAGATCAAAATCACTAGACTGGCAATTTCATATCACACTGGGAGAAATTCATGTTCAGAAACTGCAGGTATTGACTTGGGAATCACTGAAGTTGTTATCAGATGTTTACTGTTTTACAAGGATACTGTTTAACGTTAAAATGAGCTGGTCATGGTGGTGCATGCCTATAATCCCAGCACTCGGGAGGCTGAGGCAGAAGGATCACTGCAAGTTCCAGGCCAGCCAGGGCTACATAGTGACTTCAAGGCTAGTCTGAAACCCTGTCTCAATAAAACAACAACAATAAAAAAAATTAAAATGCAAACTCTGAACAAATCAGCAACTTGGTTACAATAAATGACTGGTTTGACTTGGGATTACTTCAAAAAGATTCTCAGTATTCCAAGTAAAGCATTCTAGAAAATGCTGTCGATGTTCTATTTTTTTCCCATGTCACTAGGTTCCCTTTGTCATTGAGAAATCTCTGTACTCAGTTAGGAAACCAACTTCTGGAGGAGGGAAGCCTGCATTCTAGTCCCAGCTCTGCTGCTCGCTGGCTCTGGTGCTGGGAGCCTCCTGTAACTTCTCCTGGGTCTTTGTTTTCCCCTGCACATTTTTCTGGCTTTCACATTCTGTACTTGAACATCAGGTTCATGATGGGGAGAATTTCTAAATCCTTATTTGCATTTAGCTTTTGGGAAGTAATTAAGGTGTCATTGGAACCAATTAGGGGCAGAGTGAACACTGTCTGGTTCAGGTCACATCCCAGGAATGGAGGGCTCTTGTCCGAGCCTTGTGTCTGCGTGGGATTTATAACTACCCTCGTTGGAGCTACACTGCCCTACTCAAGCTGACTACCTTCTCTTTACTTCGCTTTTTCAGAACTTGTGATCCCAGACTCAGCAAATGTCTTTTATGCCATGAACAGTCAAGTGAACTTTGATTTCATTTTACGCAAAAAGAACTCAATGGAAGAACCAGTGAAACTGCGTAGCCGGACCAGCTTGACGTTGCCCAGGACAGCTAAACGGGCTTGCTGGAGTAACAGGCACAGCAAGATCACCCTCTGAGCAGGGGCCCCAGTGACCCACTGGCTCGTCCAAAGCAGAGTCAGGCTGAGAACAGGCCTGGCAATGACTACTACCATCCAGTGTTAGCGGGTCATTGGTGAAGTCAACAGATATTTATTGAGTACCTGTGGTGCACAAAGCACTATGTTGAATGACTTCAACATGAAAAAGACAAATGATTTACTGATCCTCTTTGACTTTTTTGAGACTGAGATACAAAATTATCCACATTTTATATATATGCACACATACTTAGTGTATATATACATACACACATATATGTACATCCTGTATATATATGTGTATATGTGTATATATATATATGATATATGAGAGACTTTATGGGATGTTTGGGACTACGGAAAAACAAATTTGCACAATGGCCTGGGAAGCTGAGGTCACTTTTTACAGGGAAATAGAAGGAGCCGAGAACCTAGTCTCATACTTTCCAAATAAGTAGAGTCAATCCTAGGAGTACAGTGTCCTTTGTGTCAGTATTATGAAAAGTCCAAGCTTTATTCTTCTAAAGGGAGAGGATTACTTTCTCAATCAAGTGCCACCACATAAAACAACTGCAGAGGTCGGAACTGCCACGGGCTGAATGAAAAGCCACTTTGGGAAGGGTTTGGATAAGTCGGTGGCCTCCGACCTCTGTCTGCGTCTGCCGATTTCGGCTTCCCGGGAGAGCCAGGAAGAGCTCCAGAGGCCCCTGCAACATCTCTGGAGTCAACACAAGCCCTTTTGATTGTGGCAACCCTGTCATTTCTGTTTTATCTCCTAAAGAACATATCATAATCATTGTTGCACAAAAGCCATGCTCTTTTTTATCAGCCAGAAAAGAAAACACAAAAGAATGGTGACTCATTTGGACTCTTTATCTGTCCTGAATGCCACTATTTCATTGCCTTTTCTGATTTGCATGTAAACCTGTATGTCTGGAGTTTTTTACCATCTGGATCCTCGTACCTCTATATTATGTGCAATTTGTTCCTCAGGTGTAGAAATTTCTACTGCAATTGACTACATTGGATCAGTTTGAGCCTGTGAAAGATTTCTGAATAGTGATTACCCCGTTACTGGCCCCACAGAAGATGTTCCCTGCTAATAACATCTACTTTACTTACTTTTATAGTGTTCCTGTGCCTGGTCATGGGGAAAGAATGAAGAGTACATACTTTATCTCAGTCCTTTCTCAAAGAGGTATATTATTCCAGATGGAGTCAGTAGCACTCTTTTTTCAGATGCCCACGTTTGCTATCCCAGTGTCACAGTTCAGTGACATTTCTGTCTCTAGTAACACCATTGTACTCTGTCTTCTACATCTGAGCTATGCTGGGGTTTGAACTAAAAAGCCATATGTGGGAAGTTGATGTGTGTAAGAAGCACTTTCAAATTGTAATTTCTTTTTAAGAAAAGAAATCCCCAAATATCAGTTTTTATTCCAAAAATAAAGAGAATGAACCCAGAAAAAAGTGCAGATTATAACATGGAGCTTTTTACCCCCCGATCTTGTAATACAGCTCCTGAAGGTTGTGTGGGATTTGTGTTATATAAATAGCCGTATGAATTCTGCAAGAAACACCAGGAAACATGTAGCAGTTTGTGGTGATGGACCAAAGAATGAGCCAGGAAGGCCTCGGATTTCCTTGGTCTTTGTAGGAGATCAAAACTGCGTTGTATAAGTGACCAAGTTTCAACTAGTTGAAAAGCACTTTTTTTCTGTTTGTGTGCCTCTTTCAATTTGTGCTTCTGTGCATGGAGAAGAGATGCCCAGGGTCTCAGCCATCATGAAGATTGAAGGAATGTAGCCTCGGGCTGACTTTCTTGGTGTGAAGGTCACAAAGAAAATGTAAAACTGTAAGTCTCATTAGGGGTGTGACTACCAAGACATACCTGTTGCGCCTATGTGCTCGCCCTGTGTATTTATACTGTACATGTAGAGCCTAGATTTATATACTGCAATGTAAAAAATATATATATATATTTACCTTTTTTAAAAAGACAATGGAAATTCCTAGTAGCTAAAACATGGCCTCATTTATTTAATGCCACTTTATTTGTCTTAGGTTTGCTCCATGGTGGACACCAGGGCAATGTTTCCTGCTGCTTGCATGCTTGTCTTTCTGCATCCCCATCATCTGTTTACCCTTTGGTTAAACTAATAAACTGGTTTGGGACTTGGTTGGCATGTGCTGCCAGCCCCAAAGGGATTGTATGTGGAGTATTCCTCAGGTGGGCTCTGGGTTCCAGATAGGTCAGTAAGCCTTTCAGGAGCCCATTTGGGATCAGGTGGAGGGAGCAGTGGGAAAGCCAGAAGCTGAGTTGCAGAGGATGGTCCCCACCAGCCCCCACCAGCAAGTGTCCTGAGCATTTAGGGGGGAGAACAATGTCTTAGGAAATTCCAGCCAGAGATGATGCCTTGCTAGGGTGCTATTCTGAGGAGTCATACAGTGGGGACAACTCTTATGAAATCCAACTTAGAGTGAGAATCTGAGGTAGTACTCTGCCTTCTTTCTGAGCACTGTCCCCATTTGGCAATAGCTGCCCACTGGGTCATCTTGAAACCTTCCATGGTTCTCCAAAGCCACAGAGGGGGAAAGGTCTTCCCACAAGGCATTCAGGCTGAACCTGACTTAACACATAGTATTGTTGTTTTTCGTATTGTTTCCAAAAGTTATCCAGAACTATTTTCTGATGAATTACTAAATGAACTCAAATTATAATATTTTGTATTATATTTGGGGGACATTGATGAAAATTTAAAGGGAGAGAACTAGGCATTTTAGTGGAAATTGACACTGGGGGCTGGGGCAAGAAAGGAATTTCTGTCTCTGCCAATAGGTCACTGTTTTTTCAAGACCATTCTAGAACATCATTTCCCTTGTTTTGTCTCTATTCAGAAATTGGGCTTGGTGACTTTTGCCTGAAGTAATAATGTATTTAGATTTCCTTCTTTGGAGCATTTTCATTCTTCATGCAGTACAAGACCATTAGGAAGTAAGTGATGTTGTTGATGTGTCCCGGGTTCAGTGGTATTGAGAAGTTCTGATGACAAAGCTCGTCTACAAATGCCTATAGTTCTTGTTTTCCATCACTGTTTCTCCTAGAATCTCTCTTTGAGTTAAGTACCTCCAAACAGGATATATTAGGTTAGGCTAGACTAGATTGAAGTAACAAAACAAGTCATTTAAACCAGGTTTTAGTTTTTCATTAAAGTGCCAATATACTGTAATGTCAGGCAAATCTCTTTAGTGGCTTTCCTCTAACCATGGCTCAAGGATCCAGGCAGCCTTCATCTTGCAGCTCTACCATCTCAGTTTTTTTTCTTACAAGTCACAGTGATGGTACAAAGAGCGTGAAGTCACAACTGTTCTGCCCATCTTAGATGAAGCTGACACGTTAACCTCCATTCGCAGTCCATCGGCCAGCCTGTGGTCCCCGATGTGAGTTCGATGCACTGCGCAGTTTAGAGCATGTGGGATGGGGTGGGGGGAGGAGTGAGCAGGAGGAGGAGGGAAGAGGAGAGAGAATCAAAAGAGAAGGAAGGTAGAAAAGGGAACAGAAATCCACGAGGAACAAAAGGGAGCATTCCAAATGAGACTGCTAGCTTTGCCCAGACATCTATTTCTGATTCATGTTTATACAGTGTCTCGTAGCCAGCCCCTCTCCCCACAATAGTAAATCTGAGGATTTGCAATATGATCAGCTGAACAATCAATATATAAGATTATACAGGTGGGAAGCACACAGGGGTTGGAGCTATAAGCACCTGTATACATTAGGTAGGCTGTGTAGGTGGGGGTGGAGGAAGAGTGAGATTAGCTGTTAGAAAACAACAAATAAAACGTATTGTCTGCCAGAAGCTTCGAAGTGGCTTCAGTGTGGCCTGGGTGGGATTTTACTGCTTCGGACTCAAACTCCCAGGCCACTTACTACTTTAGGCAAGTTCTATGACTTAGTTGTTTCCTTATCTGAAGGTAGGGATTACTAGCAGTTCCTACCTCTTGAGGTTCCTTGTGTCTGGCCTAGGGAAGTCATGTCCTCAAGCCCCTGACCTCCCTGCCTGGGCGAGCAACCAATTGGTCCAGACGTGAGTCGTGAGCTGAGAGGTGGGGCTTCCACATGTGCGACGGCAGCACCCTGGGAAAGTCTCAGCCTGCTGCTGGTTTGGGGAAAGACTGACTCATGGAGCTGGACAGTGTCCAGGGCTCCTGCAGCTTGTTCCACTGCTGCGGTCCAAAGCGGTTTCTAGAGACAGGCGTGTGGGCCCACGCAGTCTCCCCGGCCGGCCTATGGGCTTTGCAGTGGAGACCGGATTTTACTCAGGGACAGCCAGTGTGAAGCTGCCAGGAGCTACAGCGTCACTCTCAGAGCCAGAGGGATGCGAGGATTCTGAGCAGGGCGTGCCTTCCTGCATGCTCCCTCACCGGAATCTGCAGTGATGCTGGCTCCTCCCTCCTCTCCCTCTGCATCTTTCTTGCAGGAAGGGGCTCTCTGCTTCCAAGTCCCTGTGCAGGACAGCCCAGGTGCACAGCTGTGTGCGGCTGATCCATGGGCGCTGGAGCACTGGGCATTCTCCGTTCCTTTGCAGGCTGCTTACTGAACCCCACCTCAGCCTTTCTCCACTGTCGTGAGGTTAAAGCCTTTCTCACATTAAGAGCCAGGCTGTCTCCGTTTCCAGTTTAAGCCTCCTTCCCACCACTCTTCCCATCGGTCCCGTGTCCCCCTTTTGGCCTGTGCACCTGCGTGATTGTCTCCAGCAACCAGCCTGGGTCTCTGTCTTCTCTCCCGTTCCCTTCACTTCTCTCCTCGATTCAGTTCTGAAAAGGCAGCAGACCTTTGCTCTGTGCGTGCTGCTCTGCAAGCTACTGCTGTCCTTGCCTCTCAAATTCCAAAGACCGTGAGCTCTGTCTCCTTACACGCAGCTCTGCACAACCTTCTTCCCCCTTGCACAGCTTCGGCAGCCACCATTCCCTTCAAGTCTTTACAGGTCATGCTGGCATTTTTAGAAAGCAGCTAAAACTATTCAGATCACACTGTCAACTCGTAGAAAACTCCACTCACATTTGAGAGTCAGCTTCAAACTTGTAATGTCATGTTAAGAGAGGATACGTACGTGGTCACTGTTTTCTAAGCTTCTCAGCAGAACAGAGACAGAGTTGCTCGCTCCGCCCAGAAAATGAAGTTCCCCTAAGGTTAAAGGCTAGGAAAGGCCCGGAGCAGCCTTCTGGACCCACAGGGGCCTCGAAGCAGGCACTCTGTAGGCCCCAGGTTGCTCCGGCATGGCAATTTTATTAAAAAGCCCATTGCAGAGGAAGTCAAGCTGAGGAAACTAAAGGGAGGGGCATAAAAATAAACACAAGATGAGAAATGAAGAGAAACCAATCCTCGGACACAAATTATTTCCACCCCTTTCTGCCACAGATGGGAGGATGGCTTTGGGCTGGGAGCAGCACAGCTGGAGTGGCAAGAACAACCTAAGCAGAGGTCATTTCAAATATTAACACAAATATGGGAGAAAGCAAAGCAAAGCAAAACAAAAACACGAGGGCACTTTAGTTAAACTCACAGAGCAGAAAGGTAGCTGTTCTCTTGCCCAGTGAATGAAGCCACCCTTGGGGCTCAATTCCATGTCTAATAATTCTGTCAATAAATTCTTCCTGCAGACTCACCTAAATTCCTTTTGTCGTAAGAGGAGGCATTTTCTTTTTTTTCTAGGATTGGAGATTGAACCCAGGGCCTTGACACTGAGCTATATCCCAACCTGTTTTTTAAATTTATTTTGCAACAGGGTTGTGCAAAGTCACTAAGTTGTCCAGGCTGGGCTCAAACTTAGGATCCTCCTGACTCAGCCTCTCATAGTGCTGGCATAGCAGGCTCATGCCAATGCAATCAGCTTCATGTAATCTTTTGCAACATAATATACTAAAGCTGACCATCCTTTACTTCTCTTTTCCAAGCAGGCAAACAGAAAATCTCCGCCAGAGGTGTTGTCTTTGTCTCAGCTGCCTTAGCAGCTCCCAGGCGACCCTCTCCATTCTCAGCCCTTCCAGTTCTCCTCCCTCAACATGAATCAGAACATCTCTGTTCGGCAGAGGTTCTCTCTGAAGTAACAAAGCATAACCTGGGTGTACTGATGATTTCCAAGGCTGCTTCCTCTTAGTTATCCGAGTATGTCACTCATTTCTTCTCAAATTATCACCTCCATTTTAATTTCACTTTGTCATTAAACTCCTTAACAAATTAATGTGTTGTCAGTCACAGAGATTATTTCAGATCACTTCTTTCCCCTTCCATGTAGCTGGAGAGAATGGCCCAAAAGCACACTGTAGAAAGCCTCCTAAAAAAAGCTGTCTTTATTTTAGAGTTGCCAGTTGGAGGAATTTGTTCCAATCATAAGTGAAAAACTGATTCTTAAGTTTGCATCTGAATGAGAACCTTTGTTTTTGACACCAGATGACAGAGAACTTCTGTGTTATCTTTTAAGAAAGTAACCAAGCCTAGAATTCCCCCAGAAACAACGGCCAGTGTATTTTAGGATCGACCCACTGAGAAAAGGTGGCCAACTCTGCCATCATTATCTAGTCTCCCTTGTTTCTCGTCACCAGTCCCAACATGTCCATAGATCTTCCCTCCTACTGAGTCCCCTATCACTTCCAGATAGATCTTTGCACAGTTGTCCTTTCTCTAAGCCCAAAAAGCTTCCCTGGCCACCATGCCCCTCACTCCTGCACTCTCTGACTTCCCACACCCACATTCTAGTACAAACCTGGAAATCTCAGCAGTGTTGGCCAATGACCAGTGTTTGAATAACCAATGACCAATCACTGAGCTAAGTTTTTTTTTTTTAATTTTTCACAAAGAGCTCTGAAAGGCAAATACTGTATCAGTTTTACATCCTGAAACAGCACAGCAAGATGGACAAAGCCGGGTGTGGGACATCAGCTCTTGACCTCCAGGGTTCCTGCAGAAGACCCAAAGAACCCAAAGCAAGGCCCATGCAGCAAGTCCTCTGCAAACTTTAGGAGCTCAGGACACACACAAGGGCACCAGCACTGCTGAAGTCAGACTTGTCTGTCCAGAAGATCCCTCCTTGGATCCTGAGAGGAATCCAGATGGGTTTAACCTCAGGCAGAGGGAGCAGGTGCCGGGACTAGGGGCAAGAGCTCTGTACTGGTCTTGTGTGGAACTGCACAGGTCAGATGTCTTAGTTTAAGACCAGAAGGGAGACAGGACAAATAAAAAGGTCAAAGAACCTTTGGATTGCTGAAGAGATGATTTTGTAAAAGAAATACTAGCTCTGCAGTTTATAAAGTTCACCAGAAAACAATATTGTTGGGGATGCAGAGCTGAGCGGGAAAAAGCAAAGCTTGGACTGACAGAGCCAGAGCTTTATTCACAGTAGAACAATCCTAGTCTAAAATTCCAGAATTTAAATCCAATGCATTTAAGGAATGAAAATTCTTCAACTCGTCAGACCAGCTGACGGGGGAAAAGGGAAAAAAATTTTCTACTAAACAAAACAACACAAAAATCAACTCAATCTTCTTCTACTTCCAACACCCCAACCACTTGTCACCCCATTAAAAAAATAATTAAAACCAAGCACACTTGCACACACTCAAATACGCAGACAAAGTACCAAGTACCCAAGGAAACCTTAGGAACCACCTAAGGATTTTTCACTAGCTTCCCAGGTGCTCTTCCTGTTTTTCTAGAAGAGTCAAGCTCTGACAATTCAGTCCAAGCAGTAAAAACTGGAGTCAGGCAACCCCTTTCCTCAGCCTCCTGGCTTATTAGTCAGTGGAGAAGAATATCAACAATAAATCAACAAGGAAGGCGATGGTTGAAGGGAACCATCATGAGCTATCTTAGGATGCCAGATAGCGGATCTGGATGTGATCACATAGTCCAACCCTGAATTTTACATAAAACCAATCTATGAATAAAGCAGAAAGGAATTTCAGGGGACATCTTTTGAGAAATGGTTTCTGCTTAGGATTTTGGCTCCAAGAGTTTGCTTCCCTGATTGTTGGCCTAAATCTGCGGTCTAGTCCATTGTTTCTGGCCAAAGTCTCTCTCCTTAAGCGCAACATACTTTGTTTTCAAATGGTTAGAATCCCCAGACAGGCCTTCTTGCAAGAGCCGGGCTGGGAAATTGAGGAGACTCAGATGGTGGAACAAATGTGTTGACACTCGCCCCTCCCTGGGGTGCACCGAAAGCTTGCAACATCTGTTTCTTTGCCTCATCCTACCAACAATGCTTCCCCCACAGTTTGTAAAATAAATAATTTGAAATATAATGAACAACCAGGGAAGGGCAGTTGCTGGCCTGAAAATGTGCTGTCTATTAACAGTAACTCATAAAACTCACACCTGCAGTTTGTTCCCAGGCTAAGGGATGGAGCAGAGGATTGGGGTGCTATGGTAGCATGTGAACCCCAGGACAGGGCAGGACTCCCCCTCTTGCCCTTGCCGTGTATATATATTTATCTTTATAAATACAGCATCCTGGCTCAAAAGTGAAAAAGGCAAAAGGTTGAGTTTTTTTTTCCCCTCAAATATCTGTAAAAGCCCCTCACTATCTACCTACCAGATTGTAGTCACATGGAAAACTGGACATATCTTTATGAGAGCCCAGTTGCCATGACAGTCAAGGGCCATGTCTCAGCCAGACCTGATTACCATCTCTATCAGGCAGTGAGCTAACAGTAAAAAAAAAAAAAAAAAAAAAAAAAAAAAAAAAAAAAAAAAAAAAAAAAAAAAAAAAAATCCACTTTACAATAAGGCTCATGACAGAATTCCTTTAAATAAAAAGCCCAATTAATGTAATTTTAAATGGTTTGATTCTCTGACTCAAAAAAAATCTTTGTTATATGCACAAGTTTTCAAGATCACATAAAATGAACCAACTAGACCAATAAATGTAGCCTAGTTGGCTTGGAGTTCTAAAGTCACATCTGTCACATAAAGCAGACAATCCAGACCAATAAATGTGGTCCAGTTAACTTGGCTGCTTTGATTGCCCATTCACGGATGTGACAGCTGAGCGAATCTGTCTCTTGGACCAGATTCTGAGCCCTGTTGCTACCCTAATGTGAGCAGCATTATCAGGTGACCAGTGAGCTGAAGAATTGGGTCTCTGGACTAAAGTTTAACCTACCAGTTCCCATGAGGCCTATCTTTTAGCCATAGTAGAAAATTTGAGTTTAATTTCGCTGTCTCCCTCCCCTGTCAAAAATATATTAATTTGATCAATCAGATCAGACCTCCTTAGACAATTGTGACCACTAGAAAAATCTGGAGCAAACAGATGAACAGTCCTTTAGAAAACCCAAACAGGGATGAACCAGTGTGGGCCCAGTCTCAGGGGGCCTTTAGAGCTCGTCCTTTGAGGGTACAGTGTCCAAGGAAGTTGGTGATGGCAACGCCTCTGTATTCTTGGCATTGCTGTGGATGTGACCTTGCTTCCGTGACTTCCAGGAATGTGTCCTGTCCCAGTCAGTTGCCACTGTCTCATTGTCCCAGATGGTTGAGGTCTCTGTATCACTCAAGTAGCCTGGCTGACCTGTGTAGTGCGTGGGGTAGATGAGCAGCGGTTCTGCAGAGAAGGCCTTCAAGTCCCTGGATTCATAATATTCTTTGTACTCGGCTCTGAAAACAAGAGGTACACAAGTGCATGAGGGGTGAAGCCTTAGGGAACAGGGGAAAAGAGCGAAGGGACCTGCTTGTCATCTCTGAAATTACCACGGATTCATTTCCTTATTTTTTAAATTGTGTCCTTTGTGTCAAATTTTAGGCTACAAACATCATAAATGTTGGTTTAAAGCTTTCAGTAGATCTATAAGAACAAGTACAAAGGTCAGGATATTTCTGGTGTATTTGGATAGAATACTTTAATGGTTCAATTGAGCTTATGCTAGAAGATACAATTAAACTATGTTGCACCATAATGATAAATAAACATGAACATTTTACAAAAAGTGCCTTGTTCCTGGATTAATAAATTAAGGCATCTGAGATCTGGACAGCAGCAGTGGGCTGAGTGACATGGTGACGGCTTGGAGAGATGCCCGTGGGGCTGCGCATTCCAGTCCCTGGCTCAAAGTTCTGGCTCCCTGTAAGTGCGAAGTATAGGGATAACTTGGCTTCCCTCCCAGGGCTCCTGTGCTGGTTACATGAAGTGACATTTGTACAGTTTGTTCATTTGTCTGTGAGTGGAATAAATATTAAATAGGTATTAATTCCCTTTAGTCTTGGGGACAATGGTTTGTTTGACTTACAGGTCTCTGCTTGGGTGCTGAGGTAAAGTCAACCCCTGATATGCTGTATATAAGAAAGCAAGAAGCTCTATTTTTAAAGAGGATTGGAGACAAATAAATAAATGCAGCATGGGAAATCTCCATGGCTAAAATGAAGGCCATCTAATATACATCAACCATTAACAGAGAGAGAAACCTGGTTTCCACTCCATTTCTGAAACTAGGAATCATTGGTGGAGCAGCTATTACATATTTCGACTAGGTTCTAAGGATATACAGGTGAGACTCAGAGGGTTCATAGTGTACTGGGAAGACTGCCACACACAGCCATCAATCACCACATCTCTTGATAAGTGCTAGGCCAATGTCAGCTCTTATTAGATTCTGAGCATCACAGTGCCTGCTTCCACAGACACTCTGCCCAGGTGCCACCTCTAAACCTCTGAACTTCTCGTACATCTCTGTGACTGCAGGTATCACAATGTATCATGTCGATTTGTTCCTAAGTCAGTATTCCCAACCAGATCCTGAGCTCTGCAAGGATGATTACCACTGGCTAGCCAACAGTGTACAGGAATTGAGCTGAGTGAACTGAAAATTCTGTAATGCTTAGGAGAATGACCTTCATCTTATGGCGTGTGAAGTTAAGCGAGGAAGAAGAGCAAAAATAGGAAGAAATCTCAGCAGATTATGTCCTACACACTGAGTATCAAAGAAAACCATCTGACAAGACTCTCACCATCTTGGCTTTGTTTTTCCCATCTGTTAAAGGGAATAATCACTTGAAGAAGCCTCTGTTGGTTATAATTATAGAAAAATCACTTAAGAAAGTGGCACAATTTTGGAAAATATCCAGTACTACCCAGAAGACATAAGTCATGCACATGCTGTGCTCAAGTGACAGGTGGGCAGCTGAAGGAGACTCACACGGGATGCTTGTTGTACATGATCGGCAGAAACTCATCCACAGGCAGCATCTTCCCGAAAGGATTAGCTCCAACTAACTTCTGTGCTCCTTCCAGAGAGATGACATAGCCCAACGTCCAATAGGAATAGTCAGCTTCGACCAGATTGACTACATTGGGTACTGCTTTTTCTGGCTCTTTTACTTGCATCCTCTTCCTACCAATGTAACTACAAGGAAACAGGTGGAGGAGAAAAATTCCAACTTGAATATTAGTAGTCATTAATGAGAATAAAGCAAAGCTTTGGTTTATACAGACATCTTTGAAAATGTGGACCCACTGTGTCTTCTCCTAAAATTATCATACTACAAAGCACATGAAGTCATCCACGATGACCGTCATTTGCCACTTAACACCCCAACTATTCCTCCCTCGGTGACTGTGTTTGAGCCAGAAAGTTAAGATGTAAGGAGATTAAAAGAACTGTGTCTTTTGTAAAGATGGCATGGGATTTCCAGCTGTGTTTACAGAGGTTGGAAAGGACAGATGTGAGAATCTTGAGCTTGCTGTCTTCACATCCCCAGAGTTTTAGTCTTGGATGTTTTCTGCATAGCTCTCCAAATGGTGTCAGTAAACACAAGACAGAAAAAGTTGAGGGAAAGAAACAGTATGCAGAAGAGGGCCTAGAAACTCAGCAGCAGCCTGAAATTGTTCCTTCTGGGAGTCAGGAATGACAGCTCCTGAAAGGCTTTCTTCCCTGGTACTCATCTAGCTCTACTCAGCTTCCTCCCAGGCATTTGGCTGTGAGGAGGGCATCTGGGCCTGCCTCACCCTTCATGAACAACTTCTAG
>RJWT010019871.1:6138-18225 GCA_004365215.1 Cuniculus paca | reverse complement strand
A
Organism: Cuniculus paca; assembly: GCA_004365215.1. Taxonomy (NCBI): domain Eukaryota; kingdom Metazoa; phylum Chordata; class Mammalia; order Rodentia; family Cuniculidae; genus Cuniculus; species Cuniculus paca. The sequence goes on along the minus strand of RJWT010019871.1, from coordinate 18,224 downwards.
CTAGGGGCCAGGGGATGCAAGGCCCTAAATGGGGTCTTTACTGCAAAGAATCTAGGGAGCTGCAAAGTAAGGGAGCCATGAGGGACAGCAAGCCTTGGAGACCAGGGTGGGGACATGGGAAGGGAGGAGTAGGGAAGGGACACTGAAGAGGCCTCTAGACAGGGGTGAATGAGGAAAGGAAGGAAGGGAGGGAGGGAGGAAAAGTGGTGGAGGACTGCAGGTCACAGCTGTTCTGGTTGTCAGGGAGCCCTCCCTCCCCCCAGGACTCCTGGAGGACCCTGCACAGGACAGCTGCCTGGGGAGCAAGTGGCGCCGCCACAGAACCCCATAAGCCCCGGTAAAGGAGGGTCTAGGAGGAGGCTGGGCTGGAACAGGGGGCAGAGGACAGTGTGGCCAGCCCTGGGTTGGTGGCCAGGGGAAGCAGCAGGCCTGAGATTGAGGCTGAAACCAGGAAAGGACACAAGAGGTATGAGGGACTTGCGGAGGGGACATCTCAGAGCTGCTGGGCCCTGGGACTGGAGCTCAGTAAAGAGAGGCAGGGCACAGGAGTGGGCACAAGGCTGTGGCTGGCAAGACCTGTTTCCCTGGGCTGTGCTGCCTGGGGCTCGGCAGTGGGCAGGGCCAGGAGAAGCTGCTGCTGGCCCAGTCTAGGTCTGGAGAGGCTGGCCCGGGGGTGCTTCCGCCTCCTTCCTCAGCCCCACAGGATGTCCTGTGTTTACTGAGGTGGCCTTGGCCAGAACCAGGACACTGTGCCACCTCCTAAACTCAGCTTCCTGTGGCCACACCCCCTTGGGTGAGGGAAAACAAGGCAGAGAGAGGAAGAGAAAAACAGGATGGGACAGAGATGAGGAGTAAGGACAGAGAGAACCTGAGACATGACAGTCATGGTAAACAAACAGACAAACAACCAAGTTCAGCAAACCAGGAAAGCGAGCTTCCCTAACCTGCTTAAGGGTATCTGCAAGAAAACATACAGCTAGTATTTTATTTTTTTTATTTTATTTTATTTTATTTTATTTTATTTTATTTTATTTTATTTTATTTTATTTGTGAGACACGGTCCCTTTATATCACCCAGGTTGGCATCAAACTCCTGGACTTGAGCAATCCTCCTGCTTTACCTTCCTGAGTAGCTGGAATTACAGACCAGCACCACCATGCTGGGCATTAGCATCATTTTTGTTTCTTTTTTCTTTCTTTCTTTCTTTTTTGGTCTTTTTGAGACAGGATGTCACTATGCAGTTCAGGCTGGCCTTGAACTCACTTTGTGGTCAAGACTGGTCTTGATTTGCAATGATCCTCCTGCCTCAGCCTCCTGAGTGCTGGGATTACAGGAGTGCGCCGCCATACCTGGCTGTTTCTTTTTTTTTTTTAGACTGAGTCTCTATACAGCCCAGACTGGCCTTGAACTCTCACTGATCCTCCTGCCTCTCCAGTGTTGGGATTATAGCTGTGTGCCACTAAACCTGTCTAGCATTATATTTATGGCAAAAAGAAAGAAAGAGAGAAAGAAAGAAAGAAAGAAAAAAAGAAAGAAAGAAAGAAAGAAAGCAAGCAAGCAAGAAAGCCAAAACCTGAAAAATACTAAATACCTTTCTTTACCACTGAGAAGTCAGCTGGGCGTGGTGGCTCACGCCTGTAATCCCAGCACTCGGGAGGCTGAGACAGGCGGATCGTTGTGAGTTCGAGACCAGCCTGGGCTACAAAGTGAGCTCAAGGCCAGCCTGAACGGCATAGTGAGACCCTGCCTCAAAAACTCCAGGGCTGGGGATCTAGCTCAGCGGTCTAAGCGCCTGCCTGGCAAGCGCAAGGTCGTGAATTCAATCCCCGGTGCCGCAAAAAAAAAAAAAAAAAAAAAACCACTGAGCAGTCAGGGCCGGGGATCTAGCTCAGTGGCCTAAGAATCTGCCTGGCAAGCGTGAAGTCATGAGTTCAATCCCCAGTGCCACAATAAATAAATAAATAAATAAAACAAATAAAAATGAGAAGCCAGATGTGGTGGCTCACTCCCATAACCCTAGCACTTAGGAGGCTGAGGCAGGAGGATCGTTGCAAGTTGAGAGCAGCCTGGGCTACAAAGTGAGCTCAAGGCCAGCCTGAACTGCATAGTGAGACCCTGTCTCAAAAAGCCAAAAATAAAATAAAACTGAGAACCAGCAAGGACCTCTGCTGTGTGACACAGAAAGGACAGTGAGTCCCAGCCTCCCTTTTCTGTTTGGCCTTGAGCAGAGACAGTAGATTCTCTTCCCCTCAGTCTGGCTCAGAGTGCTCCGCACTGTCCCTCCCATAGCTGTTCAGGGCCCTCAGTACAGTCTTAGTCCCTCATCACTGCCCTGTAGACCCTGGACCTCTTCTTGGCTTTGCCACATGCTCTCAATTAACTGCTCTCTCAGGCCCTGGCCTCCACCTGGAACATTCGTTTGGTCCCTGTCCGTGGCTCTGTGTCGTCTCCTGCAGGCCCTTCCTGCTCAGCTCCTGCCACCTCTTCCAGGAAGCCCTCCCTGATCTCTCTGCCTGGGGTTCCCCATCACAGCCCTCACTGTCTGGCTGTGTCCCTTTGGGGTGCCCTCCCCTGCCTGGATTCCCCTTCCCTACCCTTTCCTTGGCTCCCTCCTCGGCCTTCGGGTCTGACTTCTGATGGTGGCTCCCACAGAATCTTTCCTGAGTGACCCCTGGGTGTGGATGCAGGGCTGTCGCTGCCCCCAATGCCCAACAAAGGACCTGCTGCCCATCAGGGGATTGTGACTGCTTGGTGAATGAGGAAACGAGCCTGTCGGAGCAGACCCATGAACAAGAGAGACCACCATGAGGCTCGGGTCTCAGGCCCATCCCCAGCCCAACCATGGGTCCTTTCCACTGCTCCCAGGAGGGGGTGCTGGCTGGGTTCCAGCACCACCCCCACCCCCTGCCCTCGGTGGCTGCCAGCCCTGGGAGGCATTTCCCAGAGCTCAGCACATTCCTGCCTTCCCTGGTGGCTGGGAGTGGGCAGGGGGCATTTCAGAGAGGAAGGGGGAGGCCCCCAGTATCCTGGGCTCCTGCCACCCTGCTCCTGGACCCTGCGCCCTGCAGAGTAGGCCCCGACCCTTCTGTGTGGGATGAGCGCAGGCCTGCAGAGGGATGACCTGGTCACTGCGAGGGGCTGGGTGCCCACCATGGGCCTGATGTGGCTGCGTGGCAGAACAATGGGACAGAAGCTGCTGACCAGGGCTTCGGGGGTAATCCCCCTGGCCTCACCCCAGCCTCAGCGCCATGCCCTGGCTCAGAGAGCTGCAGGCATCCGAGGCAGCGGCCAGTGGGTGGAAGGGGCATGTGGGGGTACCTGTGCTCCCTGTGCCACCCCTCGGGGTCTGGTGAGTCGGGGCAGGCTTGGGACTGAGCCTGGGACCTGTGAATCAGGGTGAGGCCTGGTGTCCATGGTTTGGGAGTTGGGCAGATCTGGGTTTAAATCGGAGCTGCTGCCATTTACCTGCTGTGTGACTTCAGGTGAGTCACTCACCCTCTCTGAGTTTCCCTGTCTGAAATGGAGAGATAGAAGAGTGTAGCAGGGTCTTCAGGGTTCACTAGAACCCTGAAGGGTTCTAGGGTGGGGGTCCAGCTGCACAACCTGATTGCACAGCTGCAGACTGGGCCTCATTAGCCCAGATTCAGATGAGAGGTTTGGGTCCTCAGTACGGTTTTCAGCACAGGGTAGTTGTCCCTCAAATAGCAACTTCACGAAGCAAGAGTATTTGCAAAACTGGGTTCAAGAACCTGGGAAGAAGGCTGGCCAGATGGTTAATTATTCGTGTGAATAACAGTAGCACAGAATATTTTGAAGTAGCACTCTTTGTGCCAGTGCTGTTTTTCAGTTTTTGCTTTTTGTTGTTGTTTGTTTTTTGAGACAGGGTCTCCCTATGTAGTCCAGGATGGCCTTGAACTTGAACTCATTATGCAGCCCAGGCTGGTCTCAAACTTGGGGCAATCTTCCTGCTTCAGCCTCCTGAGTGCTGGGATTATAGTATGCACCACCACATCTGGCTTTAGCCTATTTTAACTACTGTCTTCATTTTAGAGATGAAGAAACTGAGGCCCACAGAGAGGCTGTGATTTGCCAATGGTTACACAACCAAAAGTGAGGAGGGGGAGTGGAAGAAGTTTGTCATGAAACTTGAGGGCCAGGCCTGAGCCCAGGAGCAGGAAATGGTGGGGGCGGGGTGCTGAGTCCCCAAATTGAGTGACCACGGACTCACGGGGAGATCTTGGCTGCAACCAGGGACAGGCTGTGTTCCCTGGTCCCCACCCCCTTTTGGATGACTGTAGCTGGGAGAAGGGGATGTTTGTTTCCCCACCGCCCACCCCCTGGTGACATCACACCAAGACAGCCAATGGCAGGGGTCTCCCCTTCCTTCCCCTCCCCATTCCTTTTCCCCCCAGCCTAGGGCTGGGGCTGAGCAGACAGACCAGGAGCTCCTGAGGTGTCTGGAGGCCCAGCGGTAAGAGATCAGCTAGCCAGTCCCATCCCAGGCTAGGCTGAGAAGCCTTGGGAATGAGACCTGGGAGTTCTGAGGGGTACTTGGGGCTCAGGAGGCAGCGTGGTGGTGTGTGAGTGAAAGACATAGGCTTTGGAGCCAGACCATGGGTTCAAGTCCCAGCTTCCCCTCTTTCTGACTGAGCAGCCTCGGGAAAGATGATTCAACCTTTGTGCCTCCACCTTCCGATCCCTAAAATGGGCTGACAGAGACCACCTCTCAGGGCTGTTGTGAGAGTAACCAAGTTGCTCCTTAGAAGGAACTAGGGCAGGCTTTCTCATCTCTGGAACAGGGAGCTAGGAAGGAGGTACTGATGCTGTCAGTGGGAGGCTGGTCCCCCAATTGAATTTTGTTCCTTACCCAAAGTTCCCTTTTAGTTGGAAGGAAAGTGGAGGACACTGGGGAACAAAGACCAGATATGAGGCCATGTGAGATATTTATATTAATTGATTAACTCTATTAATTAACTCTATACTGAGAATATTGTAAGTACTTACTGTTGTCTCACAAATCTTCAAAGCCAGTTTTATTGGCTCCATTTTATAGATGAAGAAACTGAGGGTCCAGAGGAGAAGGACGTGGCCCTGGTCCACACCTCTGGGGAGTGTTGGAGAAGCTGGGGGCCACACCTTCAGATCCCCTCTGTGCCCTACTATGGCCGTGGATGAGGTCTGGATTCCCCCACTCCCACTGCTGAGGGCTCCTGACCTCAGGCTGCTGAGGAAACTGGGGCCAGGTGGGCAGGATTCCCAAGTGAAGTTGGCGGCAGACACTGGGGAAAAGGGCAGAAGGGCAAAGCCTGCAGCAGACCCAGCACGGCTGAAGGCCAGGGCCCAGGTGACGACCCAGACACTCTGAAGGGCATGAGTTGCATCTAAAATGGACATCTAAGGGGCCAGGGATTTAGCTCAATTTAGCTCAGTGGCACAAGTGCTTGCCTGGAAAGTGTGATGTTGTGAGTTCGATCCCTAGTACCAAAAAAAAAGAACTGGGCCTCATGGCGCACGCCTGTAATCCCAGCACTCAAGAGGCTGAGGCAGGAGGATCGTTGGGAGTTCGAGACCAGCCTGGGCTACAAAGTGAGCTCAAGGCCAGCCTGAACGGCATAGTGAGACCCTGTCTCAAAAAGACAAGGGCTGGGGATTTAGCTCGGTGGCCTAAGTGCTTGCCTGGCAAATTCAAGATTAAAAAATTTTAAACTGGCCGTGGTGGCACATGCCTGTAATCCCAGCACTCAAAGAGACCAAGGCAGGAGGATTGCTTCAAGTTCAAAGTCACCCTGGGCTGCATAATGAGTTCAAGGCCAGACTGAATGGCATATTGAGACCCTGTCTCAAAAACACAAGGGCCAGGGATTTAGCTCGGTGGCCTAAGTGCCTACCTGGCAAGCGTGAGGTCATGAGTTCAATCCCTGGTGCCGCAAAAAAAAAATGAGCTGATACCTGTGTATGGTGGCACATGCCCGTATTCCCAGCACTTTGGGAGGTTGAGGCAGGAGAATCACAGATTTGAGCCCATCTTGGCTCAAAATTAAAAATTAATTACTTTTATTAATTAATCACCTATTTAGTTTAAACTGAACTTGAACTCACTACGTAGCCCAGGCTGGCCTGGAATTTGAGATGATCCTCCTGCTTCAGCCTTTTTTTTTTTTTTTTTTTTTTTTTTTTTTTTTTTTTTTTTTTTTTTTTTTTGCTTCAGCCTCTTGAATGCTGAGGTTACAGGTGTGTGCCATCACCCCTGGTTTAAAATCAAAATTTGAAAAAGGTCTAGAGGAAAGGGGGAGAAAGAAAAGTGGTGGCTGGAGAGGCAGCTCAGAGTGAAGGCCCTGGATTCAATCCCCAGTATAGAAAAGAAAGAGTAGAGCTGCTGGCAGCTGGAGGGTTCTGCCTCGCCTTGAACTCTCCAGGGGGGACCCCACTGTCTTGTCCTGACACAAGCCAGGGACTCCTGGGGAGCCATCCCCCACCCTCCTAGTGCAACGGGTGGGGCTGGGAACAGAGAGTGCCTGAGGGTAGCTTTCCTTCCGATCCCCACAGGAGGAGGCGCTGGGTCTGGAGTTGAGGAAGGGCACCGTTGGGCTAAATATAACCTGGACTGGGCAGCTGTCCCGGGCGGGCATAAGGGAGGAGGGCACTCGTGCTCCTGCCCGTCCTAGACTTCCTGTGCCAGACTGGCTATGATACTTGCTGCCTGAGCTTGGAGCAGGGTTTGGGGCGCCCAAGGGACCCTGCTCCCAAACATCTACCATGCCCTCCGCCAAGGCCAGGATGTCCCGCTTCCCAGTTCGGGATGCCCGGCTCGTGTTGTGCCATGGTCCCATGAGCGTCCCGCACCCGGGTTCTGCTGTAACATCTGTCTTAACTCCTTTATTCATCAGAAAAACAAGGTCCTATGGGTCCTAGTCAGCCAGGTCTGGCACCTCTGAAGTTGTATTTATAACACCTGCGGCCCCTCCCCCCAACGCAGCTTCTGTCCCAGCTGTTCTGTGGCTTAGGCGTCCCCAGGACTCAGCACCACCAAGTCAATTTAGGTACAGAGTAAACAAAGGTCAAGGGCACAGATGGGGTTGGGGGGGGAGTGTTGTTCTGCCTGTTCCTGGTTGAGTTGTGTGACTCTGGACAGGTCACTCCCCTTCTCTGAGCCTCAGCCTCCATCTCTGGACATCCAGGGTGACTTTGAGGTCTCTGAGGGCCAACATAAGACTTGGTTCAAAGCCAGGCATGGTTGCGCACACCTGTAATCCCAGCACTCGGGAGCCTGAGACAGGAGGATCTTGCAAGTTCGGGACCAGCCTGGGCTACAAAGTGAGCTCAAGGCCAGCCTGAACTGCATGGTGAGACCCTGTCTCAAAAAGACAGAAAAAAAAAAAAAAAAAAAAAAAAGACTTGTTTTGGAGGAAACATTGGAAACATGGCAGCCAGGCTGGGAGACATCTGTGCCCTGCTTGGAGGGGTTGGGGGCTCAGAAGAGAGGGTGGGGATGGACACAGAAAGCGGAACCTCTGGGAGATCCAGAAAAGAACCCTCTTGGACACCACTGGAGACCCAGAAGTGGCGTATTTGCGGCCCATATTGAGGGGGTCCCCATGGGCTCTGTACTGGCCAGTGGTGGGCTATGAATGGCCATTGTGCAGCTGCGGGTGGGTGGGTGGGTGGGCAGAGGCGGAATGTGACTGGGCCTGGCAGGCAGGCCATTGTTTGAGGGAATGTGCCGCGTGAGGCCTGACCTTTCCCTGTGCAGTAGGGGTTGGCGGGTTGGTATGCCAGGTGGGGGCCGTGAGGACAAGCCCAGAGTCAGGGGCTGGGACAGGCACCATCTCCATCCTCCCAGAGGAGCCTGGCAGGAGACACCTGCAGACTGACTCTGCTTCCTTCTCCCTGTGCTTGTGACCTGAGGAAAGTCCTCTTGGCTTCTCTGAGGGGACAAGGTCTTCAGCGGTAAAGTGGAAGGTGACTGTCTTATAACATGATTGATAAATAAACACAAGTGCCTGCCTAGCAAGTGCAAGGTCATGAGTTCAATCTCCGGTACAAACAAACAAACAAAAAGATTGGCAAATAATAATCATTCGATAACCATGTTACTATTAATATTGGTTGTTATTATTATTACTAGCCATATGAGGGGAGGAGTAGTACTGGGGATTGAGCCTGAGGCCTTCACACTGAGCTATATCCTTGGCCTTTTTTTTTTTCTTTTCGAGACAGGGTCTCGCTATGCAGTTCAGGCTGACCTTAGGCTCACTTTGTAGCCCAGGTTCTCAGCCTTTTTTTTTATTTCGAGGCAGGGTCTCTCTTTAAATTGTTGGGCTTCAATTTGCAATTCTCCTGCCTCAGCCTCCCAGAGTGCTGGTATTACAGGCAGGTGCCTCTGCACCTCGTAGAGGGTTGGAGCTTTGAGACAAATTCAAGCCCTAGCTGTCTCGTCACCCCAGGGAAGCGACTGTCCTTCCCTGAGTTTCAGGTGTCTCCTCTGTAATGGGCTCAACAATAGCCCTGACCTCACAGAGGTATTCTGAGGTCCACATGCAGTGATGCTGGTGGGCACAAGATCAGGACCATACGATGTTTTCAGTTAGGATAGCAGCACGTACTAACACGGCACCTGCCGCGGCCTGCCGCTTTACACCTGCTAGCGCACGCAGTCCCAGGACCTCGCCGCGAGGTGGGCGCTTGGCTTCTCCCCATTTCACATTGTTCTTTCTTGGTACTGGGAACGGGACCTGGGGCTTCCAGCACACTGGGCAAGCACGCATCCACTAAGCCACGCCCCAGGCCTATTTTCCCCACACCACAGACAAAGAAATGGAGAGGCAGGCAGGGGCTATGTGGGAGCAGCTGTCATTACCTCCCAGAGAATTTGGCCCCTCAGTTTGCCAAGGGTGTTGGCCCAAGGTTTTTTTGTTTTTTTTGTGGCACCAGGGATCAAACTCACGACCTCGTGCTTGCCAGGCAGGTGTTTAGGCCACTGAGCTAGATCCCCAGCCCTTGTCTTTTTGAGACAGGGTCTCACTATGCCGTTCAGGCTGGCCTTGAGCTCACTTTGTAGCCCAGGCTGGTCTCGAACTCACAACGATCCTCCTGTCTCAGCCTCCCGAGTGCTGGGATTACAGGCCCGGCTGGGCTTTGCTTTGAGACAGGTCTGGGAATCAGTTTGGATGTTTTACCGTTTGTGGTCTAGCCGTGTCACCTGAGTTGTCTTCTGGACCTCGTTTTTGCTATCTGCACAAGGGGGCCAGGGAATTGGTAAAGCCTGTGGCGGCCAGGCATTTGGGAAGCCGCGAGTAGGAGTGAGCTGGTTAATACTGTGTGCATTATTCTTCTCAGAGCCCCGGACCCAGGAGGCCCCAGGAACTGGAGGTGACCCTCAGGTGAGCACTGCCTGGTGCCACACGTCCCTCCCTGTCTATCCCTGTCCAGCCTGGAGCCTCATGCCCCATCCATCTCTCCCCAGCAGACAGCAAGACCTCGGCGAGAGGGCACGAGCCCTGCAGACAGCTGTGCAGCACCTCGGGCCAGGCTCCTGGTTGGAGGGAGTACCTGTGCCCAGGCAGCGGTGAGAGGGCAGCTGGGGGCACTTTTCTCTTCCTGATGCCCACCCTGACCTCCCTGGGGAGGCTGGATGCCACCTCTGAGCTTCTCCTGGCCTCAAGCCTCCATCCCTGCCCCCACAGGCTCAAAGGCAGCTGCTCCATGCAGAACTGAAGCTGGTCCTGCAGCAGAAGGAGGAGCGGAAGCAGGAGCCTGGGGCCCAGGAGACTCCCAGCAGAACCATGGAGGCGAGGAGCCGGAGCGCTGAGGTGAGTACCCACTGGCCCTGCCAAAGGCAGCAAAAAAGCCGGGCCTGGTGGCGCACACCTGCAATCCCAGCACTCGGGAGGCTGAGGCAGGAGGATCGCTGTGTGTTCCAGACCAGCCTGGGCTACAAAGTGAGCTCAAGGCCAGCCTAACTGCATAGTGAGACCGTGTCTCAAAAAGGCAAAAAAAAAAAAAAAAAAAAAAAAAAAAAAAAAAAAAAAGGCAAGGAGACACTTCCTAGCTTCTCTGTGCTTCAGTTTTCCCATCTGTGAATTAGAAATGGTAATTGAGGGGGAAAGCTTTAAATTAACATATGTAAAGTGCTTAGTACAGTACATGGCACAGACTGAGACTCAAAATAGCTAATTCACTGGATCATAAGAAGGAGTTACCATGGTGGTATATACTTGTAATTGCAGCACTTGGGAAGCTGAGACAGGAGAATCGCCAAGTTCAAAACCAGTTCCTCTAACCCCTACTTCTTCAGGGCACAGCCCACAATTACAGATTCCTTCCAGGATGCCCAGGCTACCCAACTTTACAGTGGAGAAATGGGCCCAGAGAGCGCAAGGTGCTCCCCCAGGGACACACAGCACTTGGGATTCCTAGACAGATCTCAGGTCTCTTACTTCCTTTTCTGGGAAACCTCCATATGAATCCCATAGTGCACTGCTGGACTGGGGCCAGTCTGCACCATTTACAGTAAATACCAGGAATGCCACTTCTGCTGGCACACATTCACCCCCCCCCCCAGTTCCCTCTCCTGTGGGTGTTATGCAGGTCTTGAGGTTATAGAGTCCACAATAGCGCACAGTCTCACACACATTCAAGGGGCAGTGTGTGTGTGTGGGGAAGTACCACTCCCCATTCCCCTATCCCTCATGGCTTCAGGGTCCAGTCCTTTCCTAGGAGTTCCATCCCCAACATGGCCCCTTGTTTTGCTATTAAACTCCCCCCTTGTTTTGCTGGGTGTGGTGGCACATACTTGTAATTCCAGCACTCTGGGAGGCTGAGACAGTAGGATCAAAAGTTAAAGCCCAGCTTTTAGTGACATAGTGAAACCCTGTCTCAAAAAACTTTTAAAAGCCGGGCCTGGTGGCACACGCCTGTAATCCCAGCACTCGGGAGGCTGAGACAGGAGGATCATTGTGAGTTAGAGACCAGCCTGGGCTACAAAGTGAACTCAAGGCCAGCCTGAACGGCATAGTGAGACCCTGTCTCAAAAAGACAAGGGCTGGGGATTTAGCTCGGTGGCCTAAGCGCCTGCCTGGCAAATTCGAGATTAAAAAATTTTAAACTGGCCGTGGTGACACATGCGTGTAATCCCAGCACTCAAAGAGACCGAGGCAGGAGGATCGCTTCAAGTTCAAAGTCACCCTGGGCTGCATAGTGAGTTCAAGGCCAGACTGAATTAACATAGCGAGACCATGTCTCAACAAAAAAAGAAAAAAAAATTTTTTTAAAAACTTTAAACACGGGCTGGGGATTTAGCTCAGTGGCCTAAGTGCCTGGCTGGCAAGTGTGAGGTCGCAAATTCGATCCCTGGTGCCGCAAAAAACAAACGAACAAACAAACAAAAACTTTAATATAGCTCAGAGGCACAGCGCCTGCCTGGCAAGCGCAAGATCGTGGGTTCGATTTCCGGTACAAAAAAATAAAAGCAAAAACAAAAAAACTTTTAAATAGACCTCTGGATGTAACTCACTGCGAAGGCCCTGGGTCCAATCCCCAGTAGTGGTGATGATGGGGGTGTTTCCAAAGAACTCAATCCTGCCTTTCGTTTATGAGGCTCGCTAATTTGGAACCTGCCCTTCGGCCTGTGCTCCAAGATCCAGCTCTGAACTCCTACTCTCTCCTTCCCCAAGTGGCCCCGCCCCAGACTCCCCGGAGCCGCCCCCACCCAGGCCCGCCCCTCGCAACTGCGGAGGGGGGAGTGGCGCGCACGCCCACCCAGCTGTTTAACCCCAAAGCGGGCCGCAAAGAGCGAGCCGCACGCGCTCGCGAGTCCTTAAAGGGGGGAAGCCGGATGAATGGCCCGGACGTCCTCCTGGGGTCACGCCGAGGACCCTGTGTCCCGAGGGCGCGTGTAAGAGACACTTTTTAAACGCGATGACGGGCTCTGGGCGAGTTCCAGTCCTGGCGCCCCATGGCGACCCCTCGCCAACCTCCGCAGGAGCTGCGGCGAGCAGAGTTGGTGGAGATCATCGTGGAGACGGAGGCGCAGACCGGAGTCAGCGGGATCAACGTAGCGGGCGGCGGGAGAGAGGGGATCTTCGTG
>RJWT010019870.1:0-18234 GCA_004365215.1 Cuniculus paca | reverse complement strand
GCTTTACATCTACTCCAAAGATTCTTTTTCTTTTGTCCAACAGATAAGGGAATAAGTACCTCAAGAATATTTGTTCATAATGGAAGAGAGATTATTCTTAATTACCTGTTTTTCAATGGACAGACGCTTCCACATATCACTGAATTTTCACAAAGAACTGAATCAGAAAATCTTTTCAGCTAAGAGTGCTTGAGACCTTTGACACACTGGCCTTCCACAGTCAGTCTGACCCTCCTGCTTTAATGAGCTGGGCTATTTGTTGTTTGAGGAACAAGGAGATTAGGAAGGAGGTAAAATCGCCTTCTTCGTGGTGTTGGTTGGCAGAATGATGGGATCACACCTCCACCATCAGGCTAAGTCTGGCGGTTCACTCACTGCCCCACTGCAACCCAACAGATCTGACGAGTGCTTCACTCTTCAAACTCCAAAGTCGTCACTTTCTCTAGGATGCCTACATTATACCTCATTGACCAACAAATATGATCTTTCTAGCTCACATGTACCTTTACTAATAAACTTGTAACTCTGGAACGATGTATCTGCTTGTACTACTGGATGAGTTCCCTGAGAAACTGATTCCACGTTTCCCATATTTTTTATAACTTTGCTATCTAGTACAGTTCTAAACTGACAGCAGAATTCAAGATATAAATTTACACAAATAGCCACCTCAAGGAAAGGGAGGAAAAATGGTGAATAATCTACAGGGGAAATATGATACAAGGGACAAAATAAAAATTTAATAATGCAAAAATCATAAATAAAGACTGAGAACAGCGTATTGGACACTGAGACAAACGAACTGAATGTGACAAAAAGAAAATAAGCTCAAGAAAAATCTCCCAGAGTTCAGAGAAAGTGTAACAGACAAGCAGGATAAATCCTAGGGCAACTCCCCAAGATAGAAACATATAAAAGAGCAGGTAGAAGAGAAGGAAAAGCATATAGCTTCCTAATAAAACTAAAGAAATATGTCTAAAAATGAAGATTGCTTTGTATCAGAGAAAAACAGGAAATGAGACAACATCAGATATATCTAGGTGATTTTTAAAATGTTATTCTACTGTTTAAAAAAATCATACTATAAATTAGGAAAAAGTTACTAACAGAGAAACAAAAATTCGGTTTGACGTCAGACTTTCTGAAAATAAAATGCCAGAAGCCAGCAGAACAACATGAACAGAATTTTAAGAATTAAAAGTTATAATTCAAGAATTCTAGAGCTACTCAAACTCATTCAAGGGAAATATAAAAGGTTTTTGTTTGTTTTTTGTTTTTTACTAAAACACACAAAAACAAAAATGTCATTTCTCTAAAACTTGCTTAGTACAGACATTTCGTAGCCCCCAGGACTTTATACTAACTTCTCTAATCTTCACACAAGTCCTGGGAAGAAGGACCTACTGCTATTTTTGTTATTTACAGAAAAGGCAACAGGGGCAGAAGGAAGATAATTAACATGTCCCAGGGCACACAGGTGGTGGTGACCTGGCTGGCCCAGGACTGCTCCTGACCTGGCCTGCAGCGATCACAACTTCCCCACCTAGCGGTCCAAAAGCCACAGCACAGGCTGACACAGAGAAACAAAGTCTTGCAAAATCACTGTGAGCAGGAAATACAAACCCAGACAGGGAAATGTGGAGGGAAATTAAAATCGCTGCTAGTATTATTATAACACATATAACACATAAAAATAATTCTGTTAAGAAATATGAAATATTTAAAGGTGTGTGATAAAAATAAATAGCCTGGTTCTAAAAAGGCCACTGGATATAAATAACAACAAAGGAACACACGCAATTACCAAAATTCAGTTATGAGCAAATAGAAGACCTGAACTGACTCTGGGGAAAATTTTATAAGCTACCAGGATATAGAACAGAAATGGAGACCACGAAGAATGGGGAATGCTTGACCCAGCTTCCTAGAACAAGTCGTTCTTCAGCTCTTTCAAGTGTTCCAGAGCACAAAATTAGACCTTATGACTCATGGTTTATCAAGCTTCAATAATCAGGGGGCCGAATCCAACAAAACTAAGAGTTAGAATAGTAAACCCATCAGGATTTTGAAAGACTGATATTAATATTGGGGCAAACAAAAGCTTTAAAAAGAATGTTCATTGCATTAGACCTGGGAAAATCAGAAGATAGGATTTACGTCATACAAAAATTTGCCTAAAGACACAGCTAATTTTATCCAGAAAATATCTACAGGGAATCATTTAAAACTGTTGATTTTAGTCAATACTTTTACCACTTTAACGTAAATAAGTAGCTACTTCTAGTGTGTGTAATACTAAGATTTTTTTGAGATCTTAGTAAAAAGAACAGAAGAGGTTCTCTTTCAAAGAATTTAGAACCTGAGGGAAAATAAAATAAATATGAAGCAGTTTTACTAAAAATATAGTATCATATGGAGCAAAATTCTGCCCAGCATGGGGTAAGTCTAGCCAGTGGTGACACACAGGGTCCCCCATCCCCGGGGCACACAAGACAAGTCACCCCAGCAGTTGAGCATCAGGTAACAGCACATACAGGGGCCATGCGCATGCTTGGAAAGGAGTAGAAATGACAGACAATGATGTCCTGAGCTATCCGGGCACCTGGTCTCTGAAAGGTTCACTATCACTGCACCGCTGAGGTTGAGGTTAGCATGCATATGAATTTCTTATGGCATGTATGAACAAGAGCCAGGTAAAATATAGCTAACTCGATTGAATTTCAGATAAGCAAACAATACCTTTTCGCTCTAAGTAGGTCCCAACTAAGTAACTGTGATCTATTTTTGCTTAAAATTTGTTGTTTATTGAAATCCAAATTTAACTGGGCGTTCTTTATTGCTGAATTTCACTACCTTCTCTGCATGAGATTATCTACGTTTTCTGTGCTTGTTCTGTTAGTCTGATATAATGAAGTCTAAAATGTGGACAAAAACGTGTGCATATGACCGACAGTCATGTGTCACTTAATAATGGGGACACAGCCTGAGAAGTGCGATACAATTTCACCTTGTTGTGAACATCATAGAGTGCACTTACACAAACCTGCATGGTGTAGCATCTATACACCTTGGCTCTGTAGTTTAACCTGTAGTTCCCAGGCCACAAGCCCGTACAGCACATCACTGCACTGCATGGGGCAGTTACTCATAACACAGTGGTATTTCTGTATCTAAACACGTATGCACATAGAAAACACACAGTAAAAAATACCAGGTGACAGTGATTTTTCAGCTCCATTGTAATCTTACGGGAGCACCACTGCACATGACCGCACGTCATGAATACAGCAGAATTTATTTAACCAGGGCCTCTTAAAGCCATACATTTTCCATTGTTTGTTATTATGACCAGTAATGCCAAAATAATGTTCTTGCCGCACACATATTTGCAGAAATGCTCCCCGGCCCATCTGCCATGCTGGAACACAGGACCCATCAGGTACTGACAACGAGCAAGCACTAAAGGCTGTGACCTGGGAATTCTACAGCCACCCAAATTTTTATCCATCTTCAGAGGAAATAAAAAGGTTTTTTGTAAAGTTTACAAATAAAACAAAATAATCAAATTAGGTACTTGACAACTGTACTGAAATAAGAGTTGACTCTTGACAATAATGGCTCCTTTATATAACTTACTGATTTAAAAAAAAAAAAAAAGCAGCCGGGCATGGTGGCTCACGCCTGTAATCCCAGCACTCGGGAGGCTGAGACAGGCGGATCGTTGTGAGTTCGAGACCAGCCTGGGCTACAAAGTGAGCTCAAGGCCAGCCTGAATGGCATAGTAAGACCCTGTCTCAAAAACAGGGCTGGGGATCTAGCTCAGCGGTCTAAGCGCCTGCCCGGCAAGCGCAAGGTCATGAGTTCAATCCCCGGTGCTGCAAAAAAAAAAAAAAAGCAGCAGCATTTCCTCCATCTTCCATAAAACATTTGAAATAACATTCTCCGTTTCACCTCAGTGTGGTTGCCCTGCATACTTTCTGTCTTCTTGGCTAGAGGTAACTTGGTATGGGTCCACACCACTCTGTCATTTGAAAATTAAAGTAACAGTATATCCTGGAGTAAATTCTCACCTCTAAACATTCTCAGCAAGGACTAGCTGGAACTTCTCTTAGCTTTACACACTCTTTGTCACGGCTTTTCCTTCTCTATTTGCAATGTCTTTTTTTGTGGCCCTTCAAACATCATATTGAAGAAATATAGGAAATGAGATGGCCAAAATATTCTAAAGCTCCACTTCAAATACTTTAAATATTTAAAGGTCACTATGAAAGAACTATAGTATTAATTTATATGTACATATCCAAAACCTTTTTATAGTTGTATATACATATGTTTATAAGAAATCTTTTTTTTTTTTGAGATAAGGTCTTGTTATAAATAGTCCAGGCTGGACTTGAACTCACGAGGCAGCCCAGACTGGCCTCAAACTCATAGCAATCTTTCTGCCTCAGCCTCTGAAATGCTGGGATTATAGGCATGTAGTACCAGGCCCTACAGGAAATGTCTTAATATGAAAACCCAAAATAAATTCCTATAAAAATTCCTCAAATAACTTCCCACCATCATAGCCTTTCCTTTAATAAAAAATTATTGCTAGTAACATGTTCTTTTTTATTTATGCCCTTAGATTTTTATACCTCAAGTTAATTCCATCATTTGCATAAATGTAAATAAACAGGTTTAATATAAAACCTGGGTAATTCAAGTCCATGCCAAATCGACATCTGAAACTACCAGTCCTTAATTAATCATTCCTTAATTAATCTTGCCAAGGAAAGCTTCAGTGTGCAGGAGAAAGACAGCAAAGAAGACAACTGCTCCTGAATCATGGTGTTTGAAAGGAAAGGACTATGTAGATGAGCATCTGCACCAAGACTTCTTTTCACGGACTCAAGGAGCAGGATCAAAGGGCAATGATATTCAGCCAGTTTCTCAAGACCCTGTAGCTTCTAGCCTCTTCTGCTTCTTTTCAGTCTTTGGGGTGTCCACCCTGCTGACCTGGATTACCCAAAGTTTTAGACTCAGGGGTCAACCAGGCATCAGTCACCTCCCAACTAAAGTACCGTGCTGGGTGTAGTGCGTTCTGCTCATGTTCAGAAACCTAACTTTATCATCATTTTGCAGCAACTGACATTATAACAGAGTGTGGCCTTTGTTTTGGAATTTTAATTTTGCTGGACTGACAGTGAACACACACAAGGACTTCGTACCTTTTCAATCAGATGCATCGCCACGCTGAGCTGCTCTTCTGTGCTCTCAGCGGCCACTTTAACACTGATGCTGTGCAGCACCCGCCCGAGGGTGTCCTCATCCAGGGGCTGCTGCAGCTCATCCGCCAGCTCCCAAAGGGCCTGCGAGGCTGCATCAGAGACAAGAGTGACGTTGGCGGTCCCGTATGCTTCGTCGATTCTGGCACCTCCTTTAGCATCAAAAAGCACAACCTGAAAGCGTTTAGGAAAGTGACTGGAAGACCTGGTCTCTGGCATTAGGATGACATCCAACACAGTGCTTCTCTGGCCGGGTTCAAAAAGCAACATGCCTTCAGTTCTCTCAAAATCCTTCCCAGAAGCAGCTGGAGATATGAGAGTCCGACCAATCATTTCAGCTCGCCCCAACTCCTGGAAATTAAACAGTAACATGGAAGTGAAACGCCAGTATTTCTGATCTTGCTGTAAACCAACCCTTATTTCTTAAACAAATTCTATTCTGTTAAGGAAACAAAGGGTGGTAATAACAGTACTACCGAAACAGAAAAAGTATGAAAATTTTTTCTAGTGTGTTTTGATAAGTTAGAGAGCTAAATAAAACACGTCACACAACAATGAGGTAGAAAAGTAGAGATGCCTTAGAGTGAGAGAGAGGAAGACAGTCAGGAAAGAAATGTCATGATGGCCTCTTGAAAATTTCAAACTACTTTTTTTGATGTACATTTTCATCCTTGACTTCTTCCTTCTTTCTTTCAGAACTCCAATGACTCTGCTTTCCTTCAAGGTTACCCAGACACAATGTTAAAGCCTTTGTTACAGTTGCTGGTGATCTGTTCAATGTTTTGATTTTCTTCGGGCTATTTAGATTGGCAATTCTCTTACTCTTTGTGCAAGATCTTCTGTTTTTGTTATTATATATGTGTATGTCTTACTTTTTTTGTTACTGAGACAAAATACGTGACACTCAAAAGTTAAAGGGGGAGGTTCATTAGGCTCCCAGTTTGTGGAAGTTTCAGTCCATAATCAGCTGGCTCCAAGGCAGGGTGTCTCATGGCAGAGGGGCAACCATTCATGGCAGTGATAGACAGTGAAAGCAACAATGGAGAAAGGGGACAAGCCTCTTTCTGTCCTTTATATTATAACAAGTCACCTGCCAGAGGGTGAGTGTAGCACTCACACCTTTAATTCCAGCACCATTAATCCCAGGATTGCATCACAAATCACACACTCTAGATTCAGCTACTGCCAAACAAAACCTATGACTGCATGAGGCTTTAGGGGGACATCCAGACACAAACCATAACAGTGTATGTAATGTCCAGGGTCGTTAGTTGTACTTGGTAGGGAAAAGTACGTCTGTTCTATCTTTCCAGAAACAGAAGTCTCCTGTTTAAAGTAAACTTTTCAGATTTCATTTTTCACTTCTGTTGTGTTCGTTAACATGCTATTAGTATTATGGCACTGCCAAAAGAACTCTACTGAGTCTGCAATTGAAGGGTGGTATTGTACTAGAATTAATAGAGTGTGTGTGTCCAAGACAGAGAGGCAGAGACAGAGAAAAAGACAGAGATTATGAGCAATAAGCTCATGCAGATGAACAGGCTCAGGAGTTCTAAAATCCTCAGGGTGATTTGGTAAACTGAAGACAAAAAGAAAGTTGATGGCTTAGTTACAGCTCAAGTATGAAGGTCTGAGAACCAAGAAAGCCAGTAGTTATAGTTACAACTCTAAGGTCAACAGACTTGAGGCCAAGGAAAAGCCATCCTTCCACTGAATATGAAGAAAAAGCCAGTGTTTCAGTTCAAAGGCTACCAGGCAGGAAGAATTCTCTTTTTCTTGAGAGACGGTTGGTCACTTTACTACACTCTGGTCTTCAACCGATGAGACTAACACACATTAAAAGTGCAATGTGACTGGACCATCACTCGGTCTGCTGATTTAAGTATGAATCTTATCTAAAATGCCCTCACAGAAACACATGAATAATGTTTAGCATGTAAATACATGAGTACCCTGTGGTCCAGTTAAATTGATACATAAAATTAAATATCATGGTAGAGAAATCTAGAAATTCATTAAATATAGCATCCCACAAATAAGAGTCATTTATGAGTTAAGTATTAGTGACAACATGTGTTTTGCAAAGAATGATGAATCTAGAAAAAAAATAAGATTGAAAATAAAACAGGTGTTAGAATTCAGTCTTTTTTGACCAATTTCAAATCTCTCATCTGAGTGTATGAACTGTTAGCAAATACACCTCAAACCTCTACATCTGTTCATCTCTAGTACCCTCCCTCTACTCTAAACAGTGGTGAACACACTGTGACATACACCTCACAGGAGAGGGAGAATGAAACATATGTCTTTTCTCATTTCTTTTCCTATCTTCAACACTCTTGACAAAAACCACTAAAATTCCTGCACTAGATATCAAAACGCAGCTCCATGTTTATACCATTTCCAGACTCTGGAAAACACAGCTTATTTTAGGGCCTCATACAATCGAGAATTTTTTCTTCTTGATAGCTGAGCTGTAGATAGTCACGAAAATAAGTTTCTCTGCCTGTAAGATTCCAGGAGCGCTCCAGACCCATCCCCCAACTCCTGACTCCAGCACTCTGGTCATGCACCTATGTGACAGCTGGTGCACAGGCCTGATCATTTGAGTCAACCCTTAGTGATGCAGCTAAGCACATACTGCATGGGAGTTTCAGGGACACAACTAAATGCATACTACACTGATTTTTTTCCTTTTTGGTACTGGGAGTTGAAGCCAGGGCCTCACACATGTTAGGTAAGCACTCTGCCCACGGAGCCACCGAGCTGTATCTCTAAACCCCTACAGAGTAATTTTCATAGAACTTTGTAACCTGAGGTCTAAAATCATCAGGTTTAGGATCCTGAAATAGAGTAAATGGCATCGCTTTTCAGAATGATTTTCAAATTGTGGGTTTCCTGGAGCTACAGGATTTGGGGAATGGGGGACTAAGTTAGGAAACCTATCATCATCACAACCATGTCTCCAGGACAGCAGACACACATTTTTGTTTTGTGATCTGAGACTTTGCTGCCGAGACAAAGTGAAAATTAGCGCCAGAAAGGCATACAGTGTTGTTGGGGCCAACAGATCCAGTCACTTACGGGTTGGGCAGTGCTATAGGTTGCAGGCCCCTAGCTCCCGCTGGCTTCCTGTCTCTCACCTGAAACTCGCTCGCGGTGTGCGTGTGAAAATGGGGCCACGGGACTACACGAGCTGATGGGTTTGAAGAACGCTAAAAGATCATCAGCCAGTGTTGGTAGTTACATTTTCAACCAGCTCAAATATAAGCCATGGCAAGACACTTGCATTTTGCTTCTGGTCTTAATGTAGTTACATCCTGAAGGCATCCCCCCACCCGCTAGAGATTTAGAAGATTCATGTAAGATGCTTTGTACTTTATCATCAATTCTGTCAAGAGGAAAATAATATCGAAAAGTTTATCATTTTAAAATATGATCTGTTGCTGATGAGAACAAAATGACCTGCTGCAAGAATAGAGTTTAATGTAAGAAGTGAAATAAATGAGAACTACTGCGGTATCCTCAGAGGCGAATGCACCGATCACTCGGCTTCACTGCACTCGCCACAGATAAAGAAAAAACCGAAGGCGCTCACCTGGGTACTGAAGTTCACAGACACTGTCAGCCTTGTCCCAGCGTCCCTGGCCACCTGCAGGCTGAGCAGCGTGGCTTTCTGATGAGCCACGGCCAGACGGGAACCCGACGCAAAATAGACAAGGCTCTGAGCTTCGAGGCTCTGCGAGACTTTAATCCGTGCAAACCTGGCACTGCTGTTTATCGCTGCTCCGGCAGTGACCTCATAGAGCTCCACAAAGAAATAATACTTTTGAGCCGGAGGCGTCTGCCAATGAGAAAAGGAAACACATATAACTATAGCACTGTATTTCTAATTCGAGATGGTTCTAAATTTAAGAAATGATATAATTTATACATATATATATAATGATAGAAATCACATACATTCTGCATCATGACAGAATTAAATTCTTTTGAGATTTATTTTTTGGTCTTGAAAAGTACACTTATTTTAGGTACCTCTAGATCGGTGTCCAGAAATAACATATATATATGTATATATAAATGCCTATGTATATGTATATTTTGAGGTTTCAGTCTGTAATCAGCTGGCTCCAATGCAAGCGTGACACAGGGGCAACAGCTCATGGCAGCAGAAGACACCAAAGGCAGCAAGAGCAAACAGGGAGGAGCACCCATATGTATATTTAATAAGCAAAAGAATAAATAAAATGTATGCATACAACAGAAGACTATAAAGCAGTTTAAAAGAATGAAAGAAATGGACCAGTTCATTGTTTTCAACATGGGTGGATCTTAAAACATGAGGGAAAATATCAGGTTTCATAATGATGTACATAGCATGATACTGGAACATTAGATAGAGTTTGCTACACATTGCCAGTAGAAATTTATGTGAAGATTAAAAACAAACCAAAAAAATCACAAATGACAGCTGCTTTCCCAGGTAGAGGCAGGGCAGACATGTAGCTGAACAACACTGGAGACAAACAAAAAACATTTTTTTAAGTTTGTTCAGATTTTCTTTTTATAACACTTATTTCTAGAGCTCTAAATAAATATAACCAAATATTGGTAACAGTCGAGTCTGTAATCTCTTATACATTTCAAGATCTCATAAAATTCAGTATCAAACACATTTAAATTTATCTGCTTGCTATAGTTTTCTCATGTTCCACAGCAGTCTGAAATAATGTATTTTCTAAAGTCTGAGTTCAGTTTCCTAACACATCACCAATCACCGGATTTCAACAGTGACTGACTCTTAAACAATCGTGTGAAAAGTCTCCATGGTGTTCAACCCCAGTTCATCCCAGGGAAGCCGAGTGGAACTGCTTTCCGCTGCACCTGTCACCGTCCCGCAGAATGCATCATTTTTACCTATCTGCAAAAGCCTTATCCATCATTTGTCTTTTGAGCTTTTTAATGATAATTATTACATCATGAAACAATACAATAAACCCTTCAGTGTTATCCAAGAATAAGTCAAATCTTAGTTACAAAATAAACACTTTACTCTCATTTTGCTGTCGGAAGAACTGTGTTCAGCTTCTCTTGGCATATACCATTCTTCACTTTGCTAGTCAGCCGCCAGGAAATATGGAAATATGGAGTAACTGTACTGTCTCCACTTTGGAGAAACTAAACTTGGCAAGTACAAAAAACTAAAGCATCGAGAAAGTACGAGAAACTATATTTAAGAGCTATTATTCCTTAATGGCCAAGTGAGCTGGAACTCACAATAGCTTCTTTTAACTAAAGAGTTCAGCGTATTATATTCCAATAGACTCTTGTCTTCATTTCCCAGTAAAATATTCCTTTTCATTGTGATGATGATTAGGATGCTACTGACAAGGACTTACAGTCAAAAGAATATTTTATAATCTAAGTAAAGAACCATACAAAATTAGGCACGTACAGATGAGCACCCACACATAATTAGGCTACACACAAAAAGTCTCTTCCAGTCAAACAAAGACGTTCTACAAAAACTATATTCCTGAAGCGTAGGAGGAACTCAGAACCACAGATCATATCTGAGCCCGAACTCATAAATGTGACTGGAGACCCTGCAAGATCCCATCCCAGCTGGCTCCTTTCCCCCTTAGGTCAGGTGTGTTCCACGGCGATCTTTTGCCCCAACTAGCAGAAAATGCTATTTCCTGAGCTTGGAACTGCCCAGAAACAGAAAACCAAAGTCATAAACAATATCTTACCTAAGTATTTCTAAAATTATCTGCAACAAATGTTTCAACACTATGTTTAAATAAATTTTGTCAGTGAAGGGCTTGTCTCTTAATTACTACTTTATATCCATGGTGGCGAATGTGTGGCATGCGTCTGTGTCACTGAACACTCTCAAAGATTCGCCATCACTGCCTTACACATTTTGCTAATATAAAACCGTAAGATAAATTATCACGGAGAGGGAAAATGGACTGAAATTCAAGAGGCGACTTCTAATCTTGGCCCACTAATTGACTAGGTAAGCAATTCAAATTCTTCTTAACTAGAAAATGCAAGTAAGTGCTGACTGATTGGAGATAGGGTAACTGTGGATAAGATAGCCTAAGAAGTGACTGACACCTGAGCGACAGGAGACACCACACTAACCAGTGGGTGTAATTCCGAGCAGTTTGCAATATCCAAGGCCCGTGGGCACTGGTGCTGATGCAGCCGTGGATGGCTCGGCTCTGTTCCCAGATGGCTCCTCTGGAAGTCCTGCTCCTGGCCAACAGCTGCATGATAAGCTCTTCTTCCTTATCTCATCTCATTGGCCCGATGGCTGTTTCACTAGCCTTTTAAACCTAGAATCTCAGGAACACGAATAACTGGTCTAGTCTCACCCAGCCCATTAGTGGAAGAGATACGATTTGAACCAAAGGGTTCTATCACCAAAGCCCAAATCCCTAAGCACCATAAAGGTGCCCAGAATAAGCCTGGTATAATTGGAGGCTTCCTTTGACGAAAAACGAAAAGGGCTCTTAGGTCAAAAACTTAGAATACTTGTGTTGCTGTGCTATGACAGCCACATAATCTCCAAGCACGTGGCTGTAGAACCTCCCGTGTTTACATGGCTAGGAGTTCATTTATAGGGCGTAAGAATGTGAACTGGATGAATAATACTTAGTACAAAGTGTAAGATGTATAAAATGTATAGTAGGAACTTTTAGTACTTATAGGGTTTGTTAAAATTTTATTTTCACAAGAATGTAATCTTCCTTCTTCCCTCTTTGACACTTTCCTCTTACCAAAACAAGAATGTGGGTTAACCTTGCCCACATGTTGCCTTTTAAGAGCTGGGAGGACATTGAGGGCAAAAATACCCAAATCATTAGCTTCTTGGGATGCAGAAGAAAATTTAACTTTATGATTTTGAGCATTTTACCAGAAAGAAAAATAAGAAGCAACACAGAATTCTCCTACTTACCTGAAGCAACTTAGATATGAGCTGAGTAGCATTTCTCTAGTTAGGGAAAAAGATCTACACAGCTAGCATCCCTTAGGTCACCTACCGCATTGTCTTCCCCCTAACTACAGTGTCTCTAATAGCTAAGATTCCCTTTGTGATCTCCCGCAAGGACAGCGAGCTCACAGGAAGCAGTCTCCTCCAAAACGCACTCGTGCTGCAATCCTGCAGCTCGTCTGAGACCGCGCTGCCTGACGATTACCAGCTCTCCCACTCCTACCCCCGCGGGTTACGTCCCCTGCAAACTGCAGTACAGCACAACTTCTCTCCCAGGATCTTCCTACTTTGGCTGCTGTCACCAACAACATATTTCCAACTCATGGAAATTCTTTTCATCTTTTAAAACCAATAACTCAACTTTGTAAGAATCAAGTCAGCAAAAGACTGATCATGACATTTGTCCCAAAACACAGGTGTGAACTGATTTTGATATCAAAAACCTTTTCTTAAAATTATAGGGCTCACATGTACAGTATGGACAGAAGTTTTAAGCCCCAGTGAGTTATTTCTAGGACTCTAGTTCACTGAAAATTCCATCTGAGAGAAAATGCATGATAAATTTGTAGTAACTCATGTATGCAATATATTATTTATGGAGGAAGGCAAAAATGAATAAAGACATGTTCTTATTTCCAGGTAGGCCAGAGTAAACAGTCAAGATTAAATATGTATTAAGAGACACGATGGCATATAACTGGTAACTTCCATAGTAAAGTTAATACTTTGGAAATTTAGAGAAGAATTGTAACTGGTTATTTCAGGGGAGGCATTATGGAGCAAGTAATATTTTAATTAATCACTAAGGGAGAGTTACAGTTAGGAAATAAGGGGTTGGGGTTGAGGAAGGCATGAAAATATTTGCAAGGATTGCAATGGGTAAAACTGAAGTGTCTTCATGTAGAATAACATGATTAGATGGTTTGAATATTGAAACTTCAGTTCCTGGTTGTCAAGGCGATTCAAAGCGCTGGCTGATGAAGACCTCGCTCAAGAAAAGTAAGATAGAATACTATGATATGATAAACTAGAAAACAATCCGTGGGAATTCAAAAACATTTTCTAGCTCTAATATTCCTAAAGTGTTCAAGTAGCAGCACATTTGCCTAGTAGCCAATGTCATGCACCTTCAGTGCACAGATTTTAATCTTTAAAATAATTTCTGATCAAAGAAATCAATCCTTTGGGTAGCCACTCGATGGATAGCTTAGGTTAGGAAATATCAGGACGACTCTGAGACACATGGATAGCTTAGGTTAGGAAATATCAGGACGACTCTGAGACACATGGCATTGCTGTAAACCCAGTCTGCCTCCAGAGAACTTACAAGTAGCACTGAAAAGACAAAGGACCACTTTGCTGAACTCCCGGTGACTGTCAGACGATCACTTAGGCACCATTTAGTAAGTAATCAAAATTACTTAAATGGGATCTGCAATGATGCTGAAAGGAGAAAAGTTCTTGAAGTATAATAAAAGCAACTGAAATATAAATGTGACTCTTAAAGTATGTACTGAACATTTCAGGTACAGGAGACTGTTAACAAGACATTTGGGCCTTCTATTGAGCATGTGTTCATTAAGCAATGATAAACATCTTTCTGTCTGTGTGTAAGTAGGAAAGCATGAATAAAAACAACTCAGAATAAGTCAACTGCTGCTAGAAAAAGCAAGAATTTTGCTATGAATGGGAACAAATGGTTAGTACCTGTGAAACACAAATGAAGCAGAAAGCAGGGACAAGCATGTGAGACCACTGGTGCTCCCATAAGAGGTGAAACAATTCTGATAAAGGGCACAGGGACTGCATGGACTTGTGGCCTCATCTCTTAGGAGACAGTGTCTTGGCTGCTCTACTCCATCAGGCAAGATTTAAACACAACAGGCATGCATAGCCCTACGAGCTCTATGTTCAAGCACAACAGGGAAATGGCAATGTAAAGCTGGCACTGCAAAACTTAAAGAACAAATAATTGTAGGGAGAAATACATGGTATTAAAATTAACCTGAAATGCATATATCAAAAACAAAACACACTAGTGCAATATCGTGTTTTAGATCCAGAATGCCCCCCAAAGTCTCAGGCATGGGGTGGGGCGTTCAGAGGTGGGGCTTTCAGAACGCAATTGGATCATGGCAGCTCGGTATCAGGGGATTGAGCCCATGATGAGTTCATAGTCCAGGAGCTGTTAGAAGGTGGGGCAGGGCTGGAAGAAGGGGTCACTGGCACTGGGCCTTTGGAGTTGCATCACCCTTCCTTGCCCCTCCCTTCTCTCTCTGCTTCCTGCTGCCGTGAAGTGAGCAGCTTTCCTCAGCCATGCCCCTCCACCATATCACCACTTCTGTTTGGAGCCAGCTAGCCATGGACTGGATCACCTCAACCGTGAGTCAATTTGTACCCCTCTTCTGTTGAGTTGTGGGCATTGGGTACCGTGTCCAAGTGACCAAAAGACTAATGAATATGTGCAACAAGCGAAGTCATGAAACAGATCCTAGTCAGATGACACGCACTTCTCACGTCAAACAGCATGGGACAAGAGCCAGACCCCAACAAAGATCAAAGTCGTGACAACCAAGGGCACAAAACCTTGAGTGAACAATCAGTGACAGGTATTCCTTCTCTTTTGCAAACAGTAAAATTATTAAAATCTCAGAAAGGCATGAAAATATGTATTAATAAATCCTAGAAAAGATGATTATAACTATTACAGGAATTCTCAAAAGGTGAAAAAGCAAGTAGAAAAATATGAAAAAAAAATCAAGCCTACAGGATTGTTATTTTAAAGCAGGTGTAGGTACGGTCACGTTTGAAGTAAGTGTATTTGTAGGTGCCTTCTCTGCTGTTTAGAGTTGCAGCATGTACAAGGCATCATCGCACTCCTGAACTTACACAATCTGATGGCTAGTTTTTATGTGAAATGGCAAGAAACATAAGACAAAGGAGCCGGGCTCATTTACGAAGGTTCCTAATGTAATCTGTTCAAGTCTGAAGTCTGGTGCAGCCGACAGACTTAGACATCAAGGCAAGGCTAACCACACAGCAGCTCCTCAGGACCAGGGGGTGGTTTCAGTACAGCGGCTTCCCCACGACGAGCTCCAAAGGGGCACAATCCTCGCACCGCTCACCTTCCCGGGCTTGAGCTCCAGGCTGATGAAGCACTGCGTCTGGCCCGCTGGACACGTCGTGGTCCCTGAGACGGACAGAATCTCCTCCCTCAGGTTCACCCCTTCCTTCTGGAGAATGACGGCGGATTTGTTCAGCGTGACTCGCCAGCGGACCTGGACGTCTTCAAAGGCCCTAGGACAAAGCAAACCCACACGAGCGCAGTGAATGAGTGCGACATCGAGAGTCAAGCGGGGCGGGTTATCACCACCGGACTCCGGCTCCTCATCCACAGGCAGCACCTGCTCCGCCACTGACAGTGCTGAGAATGCCCAGTTCTCTGCGTAGCCAGCAGGATTAGGGCTCAGGGGCCACACGGCACCCTCTGATTACACTCTATTCCATAATGAATGCACACCCATGGAAACACTATAACAAACAGTATTTCTCTGCCCTTGATACACCAGAGATGTGACAACAAAAATTAGAGAGAAGCCCTGACTTCGAGTAAATGTTTCTCATGTCTTTCACCACGATTTTCTCTAAAGGAAGAGCATTACTGCCAAAGCATGGTTGTCACTGTAAAAATAAGGTGCAGATGATGATGTACATTTTTGCAGAATATTTACGCCTAAAAGAGAAAATGTAATGAATTTGCACATGCATGTGTGCATACTAAGTAGGTGTTCGGGATGAGCATGCAAACGTGTCTATACAGTTCATTTGGATGTAAAATTTTGGTACCCTGAGTGTGGGTCACAGATTAACTTAAACTAGTTTAACCTTTGGTTACCCCAGGGACTTCACGCTCTGCTAGGCCACACGACTGTTCTGGAGGAAGTCATACAAATGCATCGTGTTTAAGGAAATGAATTCAGGACCTCAGTCTCAGTGGAATGCCGCTGGGACAGCAGCGTCTGAAGGAACCGGAAACGTGAAGGCCAGGGATAGTCAGAGATGGACCCTGGGATAAACAATTAAGTTCCCACTTATCTGTACTTTACCCCTCCCATTTCCTGCTTCTGCTTTTTGTAAAGAGAAGACACTAATACCCAGAGAAAACTATGATGGAGGCTTCAGTCCTAGAGACCGTGGCCCCCCGAACCCATATCTCTCTCTCTCTCTCCCCCGTTTTCTTTTCATCCCCCGCACCTTGTTTTTGGGACCTGTCACCCCACAGAAACCAACACCCAAGTCTCCCCCAGAGTATAATGGTTATGTATTTGAAGTCATCAGAAAATAGTATGTTAAAGGCAAAATAAAATAAAAAACCACAGTGATACAAGCATATCTGTGTTTATAGCAGCAAAATGTATGGTAGCTCAATCTTGGAAATGGCCTCTATACCCATCAACGATAATGGATACAGAAAATGTGGTGTTTAGCACCATGGAGCAGGACCTGCCACAGAGAGCGATGAACCTGAAGCATTCACAGGTATGCGATGCACCGAGACCGCAGTCGTGAGTGAAACGGGTAGGCACACAAGCTTAACTACCACACGCTTTCTCTTACATGAAGAACTGAAAATATGAATAAAGTGCGAGATAAAGGATAGATAATAGGAAGCAGAGTGATCTTCTTCAAAGGGATGAGATGAAGGGAGGCTGACGGAATGGGGATTTTAAAAAAGGAACTGGAGGGGAAAAAAGGATGAAACTGGAACTTCTACAAATGCCAAAGGAACCAAGAGTTGGAAGGAACAGGGAGGAAGGGCTAAGGGTTGAAAAACAAAAAAAGAGAAAAAAATAATCAAGATGTATTATATACATGTACCAACTCCCCATAATTGTAATTATTGTGTACTGAAAACGTACTAAAAAAAAGCATAATAAAATGATGATGTGAGGACTTCAAATAATCTGACCTCTGCACGATACTTTCTGAAGCAGAAAACATTCCAGGCAGCACTGGTTAGGATCCAAAGCAAACGCGTTAAACCCCAGATCAAGGACCAGAGCACCTAGGGACCCAACACAGCAGCTCCTGCCTGCTTCCTAGCGGCGTCTCGCCCTGCCGCCGCGACTGCACAAACCCTAATGCAACACTGCAGGGAGAGCCCGGGTGCTCGCTGCACACACGCGTGTGCACACATTCACACGCGCACCTGTTAGGCTGCCTTGTGACGACCAGGCGCAGTCCTCTCTCAGTTCCTGCCCCCAGCTCCATCTCCTCCTGGGAGTCCTCGCTGAACCCCACGATGCCGTTGTGCAGGTCGCTTCCTAAAAGCAGAGCGGAGGCTGTCACATGTGCAGTGTGTGACACAGCGATGCCCGGCAATCATGCTATCCCAGAGGGCATTAAGCCAGTCACTCGCAGGGGATGGGTGGGAAGTATAACTGTAAAGACCTGGACTCAGAATAGATTCAAAAACAGGCAAGAGCAGACCAGGAGAAAGGAGGCATCGCACCCTAACCCTGCCTGGCACAGGTGCGCACATGCGCACCCACTGCTGACCAGAGCCCGCCTTCCCCAGACAGCGCTGCACACTGCACAGAAGCTCGTCCCTCACCTGGTGGAAGCCTGTGCCCTGCCCCCACCCACCCAGATGAGTCCCAGCACTGCAGCAGCTGTTTTACTGACCGCTGTGTCCGCGGCACCAAGAAGAATG
Source organism: Cuniculus paca (assembly GCA_004365215.1). NCBI lineage: Eukaryota > Metazoa > Chordata > Mammalia > Rodentia > Cuniculidae > Cuniculus > Cuniculus paca. The sequence continues at coordinate 248 of RJWT010019870.1, read as the reverse complement.
CCTGGCACACGGTGAGCATTTCGGAAATAGCTGCCGAATAAGCGAACTTTATTGACTTGATTTACCATCCTGTGAGTGGCCTGACCTCCAGGCCGCGGAGGCTGCACATTCAGTTCTTCGCCCAAGAACAAAGTAGAACTATTAAAGTCCTGAGCTCCACTGGGGTGAGAAACTCCCGAGTGACACTGTGGCTCCAGGACCCATCACACTGGAAGAGCCTTTAGACGAGGACAAGCTTGGGGTCCCCG
>RJWT010019869.1:0-18201 GCA_004365215.1 Cuniculus paca | reverse complement strand
TGTGTGTGTACCTATGTAGCTATTATCCATTTATAATTTGTTGTAGAAAAATACACCTTATAGCCTTACATTTCTCTTTTATACAGTGTCTTGAAAAACTGAAGTGCATGCACAACACAATATGCTTATTATTGCCTAAAACAAACAAATTTGGGGGATGAGCAATTATCGTAATCAAATTCATCAAGAGAGGGTTTTGCATGCAAGTACCTCTCTAAAAGTACCTTTAATACAAAACAATATTTTATGAATTTAGGCTTACCATTATATATCTGAATCTACAATATTTCTTGTCTCATGGTACCCTTGTTCTTTCTTTTCCTTAAAATTTGAAATTTATTAACTCTTTGTACTCTCTTTGTCTATCTTTATACCTCTTTGAAAAAACTGCAGCTATGGGTAATGAGTGTTGAATTTATATCTTTCTCTTGAACCTTTGTTCAGTCTTTTTAGCTGGAAGAAATTGCTATCTTTGCAAATAGTATAACAGAAAAGTCACAATTTTTTTCATGATTTTGACACAACCTACCTGCTGCATCATAGATTATACTCTTCAAATTGGGATACAATATTTGAAAGAGAATATGTTTTTAAGTATAAAGTCACTTATTTCTAAGAATTAAACAATATTTTTGTCTTGTTTTCTTTTCGCTTGTTTTTGTTTTTATCTTTTGAGACAGGGTTTCGCTATGTAGTTTTGGCTGGCTCACTAGGGAGCCAAGGCTGACCCTAAACCTGGGTAATCTCTCTGAGTCAGCCTCCTGAGTGTTGAAACCACAGGCATACACTACCACACCTGACTGTGCATGATTTAATGGGAAGTTTCGGATAGATCAAGGATTCTAAGTGTGATATGTTGGGCCTTAGTTACTCCTGATAAGTGGCTGGTTAAGTCCATAATTTTCTAATCATTCACACAGAAAGGTATATGACCATCTTACATAGGACTATTAAGAAATACTGTATGTGTATTCTCAGCAGAGTTGCCTCTGCAGGTAAGATTATAACCCCTCAGAAGTGACAATAAAGTTGGCAAACAAATTGATAGAAATTTGATGAATGATAGATAGATAAATATATAATGAAACGGAAGGAAAGGAGGAGAAAGAACAAAAAAGGAGGCATTCTAGAAGAAATGAGTTTCAAAAAACAGTATCGCAAACCCAGTAAGAGTGCTTCACTTTTGATCAACTTTGATCACATATATTTCCCCTCTATTACATTTACTTTTTCAGTTATTTATGGCTTTCTATTGTGCACATTTTGTTATTTCTATTTTGTTCTATGTCTTTCATTTCCTTCAGAGTTTCTGTTGGCTATATAGTCTTGTCAACAACTTTATTCTCTGGACAAAGAATTGAATATGTCATGATTTAGTGAAATTCCAGCCTCTTCTTTACTTATTTACAAGTATACTTTTTCAAGCCAATATTGTAACCCACAAGTTTTCTGTAATTTCAAAATACTTTCTTGTTTGAAGTGGAAATAATAGAAATAATGATGTAGAATACATTTGAACATGTGATGTGAAGAACTAATTAGGATGCTGAGTTACTCGCCTCTAATATTTTATTTGCTTCATTTTACCCTTAGTTTCAAATCGGCTTTTTTTCTCTTTACTCAGAATTAGCCAAGAGAGCAAAGCAGCAAAATAGATTATCTATTTATCAGGATTTCTATTATATAAAAGCAAAATATCAATTTAATGAAGAAAGAAGAACCATTATTTAAGTTTCTATACTTTTCCAATTGACTTTTAATGTCACAAAATTATTAAGTAGAAGAGTTGTCAATAGAACACAGGCTATCTGATCTGAACTGAATTCGCTTTTCAATTTAACATGCTCCCTACTTAACCTGATAATTCAATAAATACTTTCTCTGTTTACTTTTAAAATAATTTTTTTGAAACTTGTAACACTTCAAATTAAAAATAGGGCTGAATTCTGATGTTCATCCTACCTCAGCCTCCCTAAGTGCTGGGATTATAGTAGTAGACCACTCCACCTGCTTTAGATTATTTCCAATATATTTCCTCATTCTTGAGCACTTCACCCTAATGACATAATTGTGTCCCAAAGATCACCTCTAAATACCATAACAATTCAGATTTAGGCTTCAGTGAATGGGTTACTGGGAGGAAGAGTTGGGTACCATAGAAGTAGGGTTATTAGCATAGCTGTACCTGATCAGGTGTTTAGAAGCCTTTGGAACTAGTTTATGAGAGGAATTCCAAAATGTTTCAGGAATTGAAGTAGAGAAACACGAATTTGGATTGTACAGCAGTACCTAAATACACATAATTACTTTTTATGTCTTTAACTCATTACCCTACTATGATATTTTCCTGAAATTGGTATTCTGAGATTCAAATATACTTCAGCTTTTCACATAATTTATCACCCTCACTTTCATTATTAGTTGTTCCATATACATTTTTCTCTTGATTTTCCTTGTACTCTTCTAAATGTCTGTTTTCATTCATGTTTGCATTCTACTGTTTATACATTTATTTAAGTATTACAGTTCTTTTGGGTTTCATGGTTGTTTTCCTGTTTGTTTCATCATAAAATCTTTCCTTGAGTAACTTTATCTAGCATCATATGTGTAATTACCAATGAGATGTTAATGAATATTGAAACCGTTTATTGAGAACTCCAAATAAATCTCTATATTTGTCAAAAACTGAATCAAGGGATTGTCACAATTACCCATTTTCCTCTTAAATTTTCTTAAACTTTGTTGAGAAAGTTTGAATGACTTATTACAAAAGGTGATCAAACTATGTGATAACTGTATGAATTAAAAAAAATTACCGCAGTAAAAGATTCATATACAGTAACTCCCCTCAAAATACTACCCTTTGCTTAAAGCATAAGTATTACATCATTTTTGCCACTTTCTGAGGCAGTTCTGGAAGGCCCTTTTCATGAGTGTCATTACCAAAGACATATGGTAATGCTCACATGAGTGTGAGCAAAGATACAGTGAATGCTCCTGCCAAATGCTGCTCAATTTAAAGACAGGCTCACAAAAACATTACGGTGTGCTTGGATCCACTATTTTCATTGGATCTGACACCTGAAATGTTTGCCTTTTCCCAAAGTCAAAATAAAAGATATGAATTATTAGATTAAAATGTCTATTAACCTGGAACATGCACAAGTGTGTCTGCAAAGGAAATGGAGATGTTTCCTTGGTTGTAATATACGATCTGTAGCCCATTCCTCTCTAGTGGCATTCCTCTGCTCAGCATTGCTCTTCCATACTTCATACTGTTATTTTCCTGCCTGACAACAGTTAACTATGAAACGAATTTCCCCAAATTGTGAACTAAATGAAAACTGTTTCTTTCTTTTGTATTGGGTATTGTATCCACCAACAGGAAAACTGACAAATTCAGAAAATATGTGCCAGAGAAATGGGATTATTAGCAGTTCCTGATCAAGAAGTTTGGAAGTCTTTGGAACTAGTTTATGAGAGGAATTTCAAAAGATTTTAAGAATTGAAACACTAAAATTCTGTAAGGAGAGCTTGGTGGGTGATTCTGGTTAGATTTCTGGAGACCAACATGCTGATAAGTACATAAATAGTGTAAAGCCAGGCTCAGGAGCTTTTATTTGGAAAGAAGGATTCTACTGGTGGTCGAGCTAGAAGACATGTGTGTAACCCACCTGCAAAACAGTCTTCATTGTGGCCATGCCTTCAGAATGTGAAAAAGACTGAGTTTGAGGATGATAGACTAATTACTCTGGCAGAGGAAGTTTCAAGACAGCCCAACTTTCAGACAGTGGCAAGCATAGTGCTGGCTGCTTTTAGTCAGATATACAGAAAGAATGTGGGACAAAAAACTGAGTTAAAAATTTTGAAAAATTGAAGTTTTGGCCCAGAAGGAAATGTGTAAAGATGTAGCCAATAGAGGTGTGGTGGTTAAGGAGATTAGCAGCATTTTAAAAAGAAAGAAAAAAAAAAAGCAAAGACTTTGTACAAGGATGAGAAGATGAAAAATGACCTGAGAGCTTTTCAGGAATCAGTGAAATACCATTCAAGTGTACAAAATGTCGACCATTCATTTGAAGAGCATATTCCTGACATCATGCTAAAGCAGAGTTTTCTGGAGAATTGCATCCTATGATTCATTTCAGCATAGATAGATATCCAGGTTCTTGGAGTCCTCTACAACCATGATCCCACAGGAACTGGTTGCTACTTCCTCTGGCAGCAGACCATGTGATACCTATTTTTTTTTAATAGCATGTAGAATCGAGAGTTGTGGGGTCAGTGATGATTTCACCCAGATTTAAAAGGAAGGATTAGAAGGTCAGGCAAAAATTCCCTGAGAGGGAAGTGCATAAAGCTGTGGAAATAAAGCTCTAGGTGCAAGTGAGACGTGAGGAAGTTGGAAATCATGAGAATGTGGAACATCCGCCAAAGAAAACTTCAGGATCTGAGTGGAATTATACCATGTGTAAGGACTTGTGAGCTACAACTGGAAAGGTACATAAAGTGGGACCAGCCATGCCCTTTAGATCTCATATTTTAGCACGATGGACTCCAGCTACTATAGATGGAGCTACAAGTTTTAATGTATGTGTCTCTGGTTTTCAGTCTTGCTTTGATTTGATTCTTTTCCATTTACCTATTTCACCCTTTAAGAATGGTAATGTTGCTGGGCATGGTGGCTCATGCCTGCAATCCCAGCACTTGGGAGGCTGAGACTGGAAGATCGTTGTGAGTTCAAGACCAGCCTAGGCTACAAAGTGAGCTCAAGGCCAGCCTGAACGGCATAGTGAGACCCTGTCTCAAAAAGACAAGGGCTGGGGATCTAGCTCAGTGGCCTAAGTGCCTGCCTGGCAAGCATGAGGTCATGAGTTCAATCCCCAGTGCCACAAAAAACAAAACAAAACAAAACAAAATGGCAATGCTTGTCATGTACCCTTATTGCTTGGTATTAATGTAACTTGTTTTTAATATTTACAGATGTTCAAATTAAAAGTTTGCCTGAGTCTCATGAGAGACCTTGACTTTCACTTTTGGAAAATGCTAGAAATGCTGATACTTTAGGGAAGGGATTATTGTGTTTAAATTCTATGCAGAGTAGTTGTATTATGTTAGGGGGGATTATGAACTCATTACTGTCTTTATTTGGAAATTTAGTGTGGTTTAAGGAGGTGCTTTTGAATGTGAAGTTCCCAAGAGGTAAAGTGTGACAATCTTATGTGCCAACTCATTCAATTAAGAAATATCTAGCAGATTAGGAAAGAATGGTCCTGGATGAATCTGGGTAGGTCATAGAGAGATGGCCTTGGAAACTTTATATTTTACCCAGTCCAATTCTCTCTGATGCTCTCCCTGTGCTCTGCTCCCTCACTGCCATGACCTAAGCAGTTTTGCTGCTTCATGCCCTTCTGCTGTGGTGTTTCTGCCTTGCAAGATTCTCACTATGGACTGTTTTCTCCTTTAAATTGTTGAGTGTAAACTGTTGTTTCCAATAATAGGAAAGCTGAATAGTTAAAAAAAAGGTAAATAATTTGAATCAATTAGGATATTAAAGAAGCCAAAACTATACAACTAAAGTCATGAAAGGGATCTTTTGGGAACTGTTTCAGGATGCCAAGAACTATGGGATTAGTATATTCAAAGGGAGTAGGAGTATACTGAGGATGATTGATGATGGTTTTGTGCAACAATTTTTTAACAAATAAACATTTAGAACACTTTCATATCATATGCAGAATATCATGTTAAGCCTCTTAAGATCCTGCTCACTTCCTCTCCAATTTTATGATCACTGTTCTTTTCCTGTGTCCCCTGATTATCATTCTCAATTAATTTCACAGTACATTTAAACTTCCATGTTTGAGTATTCTCTTTCCCACAAGCATACAAAATGGATCTTCACTACTAATTAAAAGTATTTAAAGCAAAATTTCTCAATAGTATACGCTGAACTAAAAGTAGCAATTCCATAGACTGAACTAAATACTGATCCTTTTTTGATAATAATACCTCATCTCCTTACATTTATCTTTGTGTTTACTATACTTGGCAAATATTATGTATTTATTACATTAATTTGATTTCCTCAGTATATAAAACTGTACTTCACAAAAAGCACATGAATATTCCACTTTTTTGCAAAATCAAGAGGTTAATGAATATTGTCGCATTGCCACTAAACTGAAATATCTTACTCAGGTAACAGTACAATTTACTATACTGTTAGAAAAAAAAATTCTTAATGTTGACCACATTTACTTTAATTTTATTCTGTTGTCAAGTGTTTTCTAAAATTTAATGAATGATACTTTTTATAGTTTCATTGATACATTTCAGGTATATATAGTGATAGCATTCATCATAGGGAATTTGTACCTATACATGATATAGGTGCATGCTTCTTGTTCCCTCTCCCTCTCCCTTCGTTCCCTCTTTATTTACAAAAGATTTGTTTCCATTTTTTCCTTCTATTCTTTTTTTTCTTGCCCATTCTTTCCCCTATTTCCTTCTCATTTAAATATGTCTTCCTATTTCTCCGTATCTATTATGTATTTTATTATTTACTGTTTTGCTTTCTCACACCAGCAAAACCATGTGATATTTACACATTCATGTCCAATTTATTTCAGTTAAACTTATGCTCTCAGGGTGTATCCATTCAGCTAGAAATGTCTCAAAGTTGTGATTTTCATGACAGAGTAGTACTCCATTATAGAAAAAGCCCCTGCATTTTCTTTATTCTCTTATTGGTTGATGGGAACTTGGGTTGTTTCCAAGATTTAACTATTACAAACTGTGACTGTAAACATGGGTGTTCATATATTACTCTGGTATGATGCTTTTAATTCTTTTGAGAGATACCATTAAGGGGAATAGCTTGCTCAAATGAAACCTCTTTGATTTCCACAGTGGTTGCACCAATCTACACTCCCTCCAAAAATGGAGAAGAGTTCTTTTCTCCCCACAGCCCCACCAGCATTTGTTATTGCTTTACTTCTTGATAGTAGACATTCTTTCTGGAGTGAGATGGAATCTCAGTGTTTTAATTTACATCCCTCAAATGACCAGTAATGTTGAATGTTTTCTCATATATTTACTTGCTGTTTAAACTTCTTCATCTGAGAAGCATATATGCATTTCAGATGTCCATTTTTGGATTGAGTCTTTAAATTTGGTGGAGTCTGATTTTTTTAGTTCTTTATATATTTTAGATATTAGTCCTTTGAGGAATAGCTGTCAACATTTCTTTCCCACACTATGGGTTGTCTCTTACTCTGTTGGTGGTTTCTCTGGATTACAGGTTTTAACTCTTAAAGAATAATGTTTTAGAAAACTGTGTGTGTGTATGTGTGTGTGTGTGAGTGTGCACGTATGCTTTTCTTGTGGCTTAGATACAAAATGTCCTTCAAAGGCCTCATATACTAGTAAGCAGCACTTTGCATGGTGATGGAATTACACAAGGATGATATTGATGATTTGTTGTTAGGAGGTGAGTTTGGTTGGAAGAGGTAGGCACTGGAGGTTTGACCCGGAAGAGTACATCTTCCTTTCCCCGGTCCTCGCTTCTCTTTCTACTTCCTGTCCACAATGACTCTGTCAGCTTTCCTCCACTGCGGCCCATTCGCCCTGCCACTTCTCTGCTTAAGTCTGCCTCATAAAGCAGAAACTAGTAAGACTGAAACTGTGAGCTAAAATATACCTCTCTTCCTTTAAGTTGTAGTTGTTAAGTATTGTGTGGCAGCAATGAGGCAAGTGATTAAGAGAGTAAATAATTCTTATCAAAATCACACTCTGTGAACTTCATTATTACCTTTGAGAGATATTGTATGAACTTTTAAAAATCTTTTTTCTATTGCTATGGTGCTATACTTTAGTCCAGTCATGTTTGTGCATTAGAAAATGAGTACCATAATCACATATGAAGATATCTTGCAAGAAGGTTTGCTGTGAAAAAAAAAATCATGACTTGGTTTGCAATAATAGCTGTATTTTATTTACTGTTAGTTCAGTGTCTCTTATAGAAACACTAAGCAGCTTTAGACTAGACTGCCCAGTGTAGAGCCTATAAATTAGTGCTTAACCAGAGAAATACTCTTATACTTTTATACTGTCATGGAGAAATATTCCTGGGAAGTGACCCAACAAAGGAAATTAATTGAAGTTACAATATAACAAAATCAATATCAGGAAGAAGAAAGTAAACAACTGCATTTTATTTTACCCTGAATGCTGGAAAAGATGAATATATAGAATGAAGAATGAGTTCAGTATAGAGGAGAAATTGTTTATCAATCTGGTACATTAACAATACCAAGAAAAATTATAGTACAGACAAGAGTATTAGTCTGTTAAAACCTAAATTTATCTAAAAAAATTGAACTTTTATTTCTCTTTTAAAAGAAAAGGAATAGATTAAATGATTATTACTGTATTTTTTTATCCAAATTACACAGAATATCCTGAATTTTACTTCTGATTTCCATTTAAATATTGCATTACGTGGTGGCATAAAACTTCTTTCTTGCAAAGTTGAGTTTTCTTTATTTTTATTTAATAATTAATTCATTTTATGCAAAACCCATATAGCATAAACCACCTGCTATGGTTGGAATATGGTTTGAATGTGTCCTCGCATGGTTCGTGAGTGGAGACTTACTCCTCACGGTGACAGTATTAAGAAATGGCAAGTAAGAAGTGAAACCTAGTGTTGTAGGGGCAACTGAACTTCTGGAAACAAGGCATCCTCTAATGCATCGTCCTGGAACGCGGTTAGTTCTTGTGAAAGAAAGTTATCATGAAAGAGGAAGAGTAAGCCAATTCTGGTGGCCCATGCCTGTAATCCCAGCATTCAGGAGGCTAAGACAGGAGAATTGTTAAGGGTTCGAGACCAGCCTGGACTACAAAGGGAGCTCAAGGCCAGCCTGAACGGCATAGTGAAACCCTGTCTCTAAAAGACAAGGGCCAGGGATTTAGATCAGTGGCCTAAGCGCCTGCCTTGCAGAAAGGAAGTCACGAGCTCTACTTCCGGTACGGCCAAAAAAAAAAGAGGAAGAGTAAACCTTTCCCTCTCTCTGGCTTCCTATCTTGCCTTTGTGACATTTCCTTTTCACGTGAATTCCCACAATATTGCCTTCTGCCCTGTAACCCAGTCACAGAGCACTGACTAGGACTGAAACAGTGCTGGTACTTCACAGTTGAATTTCCGAAATGGTGAGATCGTCAAACTTTTTTGTCTATCTCTTTCCCAATATGAGGTATTTTGTTGTAGCTTGGAAGATCATTTTGCCATGCAAGTTTGTTCATCCCAAAAATAAGCGAAGAAACTTCAATTCTAGAATATTTATGCCACTGTATTTTAAAGGTTCCTAGGATATTTAAAATATATTTCCTTTAATCATGAAGACAAATCAAGATGGTGTTATTATCTTATTTGGAAAATGAATAAAAACTGCTTGCTGTACTTATTAAAAAACTAAATGATATAAATCAACAATTGGGAAGAATGGAAATTAGGAACTGAACTCATAAAACACACAGATGCATTTTTCATTTGAAAACCAAAACAATTCATTGAATTTGAAAAATCATTTTCAAAATTCTATGAATTTAGCCAGGTATGATAGCACATGCCTATAATTTCAGCACTTGGAAGGCTAAAGCAGGAGGAATACCATGAGTATGAGGTCAGCCTGAACTACATAGCAAGATTCTTGCTGTTTAAAACAAAAACGAGAACAAAAATCCTACATATTTAACTTAACTACAACATTTTCCTGTGTTGATATTTTCTCATTTTTATATATTTCTTATTTCTTTTTTTTTTTTTTTTTTGGTGCCGGTGATCAAACTCATGACCTTATGCTTGCCAGGTAGGCACCTGTGCTGCTGGAGGTATATTGCCAACCCTATATACATTTCTTACTTATCACTATTATTTACTTTTTTGTAGGAATAATTTCATGTACTAAAACTTTCCCATAGTTCTGTACCTAGAGTAAGTGTTTGCAAGCTACAAGATTTCTAATTACCTTATAAATTCTCAATAGTACTTATTAATAATCTCAGGAATTGTTCATAAAGATGAATCCTAAGAAGTCCATGGGAACCTTGTATAGACAGGACCACATTTTGTTTCAAATTTCCAGTACTGAATTTCATGTTTATAAATACAATTTTCTCCTACAGTTTGTACAAATCATCCTATTGCCATTTTCAGTGCACATGATCTGTGCAGGTTCTGCATAAAGGTTCATAAGTTTCTGCATAAAGACTCACTGGAAAAAAAAGTGTTAACTTTTGGGTTCTTTGTAGTTAAAAAAATAACTTATTCATTTTTCCTCATTCACCATACACAAATAAAAAACACATTCCACATTCGTTTGAAGTAATCAGGAGTTTGCAAATATGTCAGAGTTTTGTCCAAATTATGTCAAAGTATGTGAGAAATTATAATTATGCAAGTTCTTACCTTCCTTCTATATGTCAACAAAAATTAAACACATTACTGCTTGCCATAGTCTCCCCACCACAGAAATTATGTAACTTTTGTCCTATATTTTTCTTTGGAATTCCTAAATAAGGGTTATTCTTTATATAGACAAGAATTGCTGTTTAAAACTATATATATATATATATATATATATATATATATAATATATATGTTTTTAAATATTTATGAGATACAACAAAAGAAAAATTATTTTTGAGGTCAAATTTGGTTAATATTTGCATATGGGTATTTTACATATATGTGAAAAATCTCAGTTCAATGTTGAGTGGTTCTCAAACAAAATATAAAGTTAATGAAATATATTTTAAGCATGAAAATAAAATAAACATGCATGTCAAAATAATATTTTGCCTTTATTAAGTAAAATATGCCAACTGAATCAGCACATAATTTAGTTTTTCTAATATTCTCCTATCCCCAAAATCAGTTCTGTGTTATTGCTTACATTGAGGGGCATATAAATAAAACTTTTAAATACAATAATTTATAAAAGTAAGTTAGTAGTAATTACAACTGTTGTCAATTTACACAATAGCAAGATTCTGTAAATAGGTTAAAGTAGTGATCTAAATGATATATTTTAATTTAATTTTATTCATTTGTAGGTTTACTTATTTATTTACTAGGAAAAAGATTAACTGTATAGCCTAGGGTGACCTCATACTTTCTATATATTCCAGGCTAACGTAGAACTGCAGATCCTTCTGCATCATCCGCTGACCGCTGGGCTTATAGACATGTACCACAATGTCTGGTTTACATGATATATTTTAATAGCATTACATGCATTCTAGAAAGGTCAAAAGATACAAATAAATTAAGTCAGTAAGTTATTTTATAAGATACCATTTTTACAGCAATACTTAGTTTGATTGTTGCATCTTTTATGTTTCAAGCTATGTATTATCTTGAACTTCTCATATTTGACATAATTGATCATGACACTGACTATTCTAATAAATAAATATGTATGCTGGATATATAATGATAGGAAATGATAAGAAAACATTTGTAATTGAATTGCTAATTATTGCCATTATAAGTAACCTAGCCTAGTTTATTACTAATTAAACCAGGTTAATATTCATAATGAATATATTTGGTGCAATGTTTGTAGACCTTCAAACTCAATATTTGAAATCTACTTTACTCATATTAAGTAGCCTTTTTTAAATTTGTAGTTTTTCCTTATACTGAATTTTGCATTATGGAGCAGCAGCATTACCAAGCTGTTTAAAATCATGTATAGAATCTGAAACCAAAACATGTAGAAATCTCTAACTAAATATACACAATAACTGATATTTCAGAAAAATCAGGATATGAATTATGTCTGTGTCATATTTCCAACAGTTGTTATATAAATGGATTTTTTCAGGGGAGTGCTAGGAGTGCTAGGCATGTGCTCTATAATTGAGCTATAAATTCACTTATTTTTCCTTAATTGTGGATTTTTAAAAAAATGAATATATAGTATTAAAGTGCATTTGGATCACATTAACTAATTAATTTATTAGTTTATTAATTAGTTCCTAGGAATTCTGCAAGACATGTGCATGATAAATTAGTAAAATAAACTTTTAAATTTCATACTTTGTTTTTCTGGCAAACTACTTTCTAAGCAAAGATTTTTCCAAAATTTCTTAGAATTAGTTTCTTTTTTGATAGGCGATTTTGCTGTGAATAATTTCAAAGTTAGTACAGTTTGAAAACATTAAAATTTTCTTTTGGGGAAAGACTATGCCAACATGAATTAACTTTATAACAACTCAGAAAAATAATGCATATGTTTGGCAAGTAAAAATACTGCCACTTATATATGCAGTTCTAGGTGGTTGTTTCAGAGGTCATTACAAAACCTATTGTGCTCCTTTATTTTCAACAAAATTTCCATTAGGCAGCAGCAGCTTCAAATTCTATGTGAGCTTTTATATCGTTGGTCTTAATCATCATTATTCACTTTAGTTGTGTCAATAAAATATGTTGCAAACTCATAAAATATACATTTTTCAAAAGCAAAGAGATTACATTATCGTCTTGTGGTTTTGTTTTCAAATTGTGGATAACCAGAAAGTCGGGAACTCAAGGGATAACATCAATCTGATATACTTTAGATAGTGTGAGATGTTTTTAAAATGAGCAAATGTCAATGGATCAAATTAAAAAGGTCAGAAGAAAAGGGAAGATAGTAGTAATACTGATCAAATTCACTAGAGTACATTTCTAATATATATTTAAAATAAGATTTTCTTACATTGAATTAAATAGAATAACAATTCCTTTGCGCATAAAATTTTTATAATATGCATCCCAAAACATCTCCAAATGTATTCCTTTTGCATGATAAGGGAGCTATTTGTGCTTCCTTAAAACAACGTGGTGAAGATATTTATCTATTTTTACATGATTAAAAAGTAAGTGAATGATGGAACACTAAGCATGATTCTATAGGAGAGGTATTGTGAATGAGGGTTGGCAATTTTGTAGCTGTACATTAACTCTTAGAGCCACTTTTCTTATGGTGAATGAAAGGTCATTTACCAAATGTGCGAATAAAACCAAATCAACAAATATATACTGTTATTCCCTTATCACAATTGAGACCAACCAACTGGGTCTCATTAAGTCATCCAGGTTTACTTCAAATTTGTGATCCTTTTGCCTCAACTTCCCCAGTAGCTGGGACAATAGGTGTATGCTACTGTAACTGGGTTTGAAACTTATGTTCAATGTTGCATGTTATTTTTTTTAAAGAACATTCATCTTCATCACTTTAAAGTAACACTTCTCTTCAGGTAAGGTATGTATAAAAATCATATTTTGACCTTAATCAAGAATGATCAGATTTTATTTTTTATGTAGTTTGCACTTAAAGTGCCATTTTAAAAGCAATTGATAGAGTGTGAAATTTTACAAATTAGACAAAAATGTAACAATACTTTTCTGTGAGTAGTGCCAATGATAGTTAATGATAGCTGATTATTTTTTCTCCATTATATAAAAAAAAATTCAATCTCCACACTCTTCTGTAAACTGGAGACACAATATTTTATCATCATGCTAAATAAAATGACAATTTCTGATTTACACTAACTTTTAATAGACTAAAGAAAGAATTAGCACATATTTCCCAAGACATAAATCTATTCCCTGTTATATCATTATCTATATCATAAGCATGGAAAGTGCAAACAACCTTGAGTGGGATTTTTGTCCAGTAATTACAGAAAAATATAGAAAATACATTTTTGCACAGTAGTTCCTTCTAGCACTTTGAATTGCTGTCTGCCTTAATATTTCATTTCCATGTGAACAAATTTTGAGCACATCACAATGCTAATCAGTTGTCAGAATAATACAGTAGTCTATGCAGAATTCTCTTCTGTAGGAGCAAACAGGATCATCTTACATAACCTAGAATAACATTTTCTTCCTAATTGGCAGAATATATCTGTCACTTTCTGATGGTTTCCTGCTGATTGTAACTATTTTGAAGAGTTCAGTGGTTCACTTGTATTTCCCATATGTATGCTTGTGAATGTGTGTTTACTGAAATGATATAGCTGTAGATTTTTTTTTATTTACACAGTATAAATTTCACTTGGATGTGGTGCTATTTTTCCATGTGAAAATAAGTGTAAGATTGATTGATGATTTCAATGACTGTAGAATCTTCTTCACATATGCAGGTATAACTAATTGGGCAACAAAAAACTAGCTGTTAGTAAGTATGAATAGCTATTTACTAAATCTGTAAGAGTTCTTAGTAGGACACGTGTTTAAATTGTTGGATAAATCTGTTTTTTCAATGTAAATATATTCACAGTTTATGTTATTTAATTTTAATGCTTTCCAAAGTTCTTTATTAATTAATTATTGATTAATAATTTTATTAATGAGGTTACTGTTCATGAATCCTTACTTTATTTAATGAATATTCCTAGTAGAGAAAAATATGAAAAAAGTAAAATAAAAATTAAGATTCATAATCTTTTTCAGTATTTGGTGTGTGTGTAAATATTCTCTGTTGGTTGTACACTCAGTTGTACCTCTTTTTGTAAATTAATATAGGCTCTTCCCAAGCTGCTGTGTGAGACCTTAAACTTCTGACCTCAAGGGAGCCTATGGCCTACATCTCCCAAGGAGAGGCAGCTACAGGTGTACACCTGACTTCCTGGTCTACATGTGTATTTCCATGCTTAATTTATATAGTACTTTCCACGCTTAAACTACATAAGAATTCTTAAAATGTGTTTTTGTGTATCCCTTATGAATTTTCTTACATTAATTAGACTAACATGGTCTTCCATCACACAAGGATATATATATTTTCTGATGAGAAATGTGGTATGCTGTTTTCATCTAGCTTCTGTTAGTATTTTCCACCAAGAGTTTAGAAAAATATTTCTCAGTTCTTGGGATTAACATTTCTATTCTTTGAGTTTGTTGACTCATTTCCAATAGCCTCCCCATCTTTAATTTAATTTGGAAACATTTTGGTCATTATTTACACTGAGATCTTTCTTTCACCACATTTCTTCAAAGAATCAATTAAATGTACATTAGGCTGCTTGAAATTCTTTTCATTTTTTAAATGATAGTGTTTTATTTAGAATATAAGCATTAATTATTTAATCTGAGATGATCAAAGAAGGTTCTATTGACGATGTGGGATTTCAAGTGAGTCTTAACTGTGAGGTAGAATTTATATTAGTTGGCAACACTTCTCTGTAGAGGCCCAAGCATACAGTGTCGAGTGTCACTGGATACACCCTCAGTGCCAAGGGCAGGCAGATAAGTGCTAGACTAGAGGTTCTGTAATATTCTTATTGAAAGTAAACATCGACATACATAATCTTAGAATTTTAAATTTCTTATAAAGTTGAGTCTATTCCATTTGGGAAAAGGGTTTCTTTTAAGCCTTTCCTTTGATTACTTTTAGTTACATTTTTTTCTTAGCATCCAAATTCCTAAAATTTTCAGCTCACTTTTAATTTAAATACAAATAATTCTCTTTTATTTTCCCACTTCATAATGTGTTAATTTCCCTTCTAATCAACTTTCTTTCATGAATATGCTGTATTGTCATTTGGAAAACTGAAAGTGTAACTGCTTTTCAAGAGTTTGAGAATTCTGTGAGATATACTGGCTCTTTATTTGAAAACAAACTTCCCTCTGTAATTTGTTTTCATCTCTTATAGATTCGTTGGTAATTTTTCATAAACTATGATGAATTATTCATCTCTTCACTCATCTGAACGTTTGATCTCTTTGCACTTTCATTAACTCCTTTCTTCAGCATAAAGACATGAAACTGTATTCTGGCTTTTAAAAAAGAAGGAAACACTTTATCCATCCTGCCAACTCTTATAAATAGTTCTATTTACTTCCACTTTGCCAATTTTTAAAATTCAAGTTTAACTTTTTCCTCTTGCATCTCTTGCTAAGTCACTTTACTTTTCAGGATTTCACTAGTAAATCTTTTCTCTGATAATAAGCAGTGTGTCCTAATTTAAATGTTTCTCTTTCTGTCGAGTATGTTAAACTTGTCCGATTATCAATAGCTTCTACCATTTTTCCTGTTCAGTTTATTGTATTTAATTGCTACTTCACTTATCCTTACTCCAAAGAGATTTGCCAACTCCTGCTCCCATAATTCAGAATATACAAATTTTACTTCTTTATGTTTACTCGCTTCTTTTACTGTACCTGGAATTTTCTTCTTTTTCTCTTGTAAGTGTGCAAATACTCTCACTCTAGGTCAATTTCATATTCAAGATGTTATATGTGTTTCTTAAACTTTAACACATGACAAAAGCCACTGAATTTAATATGCTTTACATTTGTTCAAGTTATATTTTTTAGTATGTTTAAGCAATTTATTTATTTATTTATTTATTTATTTTTGTGGCACCGGGGATAGAACTCGTGACCTCCTGCTTGCGAGACAGGCGCTTAGGCCACGGAGCTAAATCCCCGGCTGTTTAAGCAATTTAAAGAAAGAGATCTTCTCGAAGGCATCTTCTAAAGTACGTCTAAACAAAACATTGAGACAATACTCCCTTTCCTGGTCTAGAAATTATCAAACTTTTATTTTAATTATTAAAGATATTCACGAAACCCTTCCTCCAGTATTTTCCATTTTGACTCAAATTACACAGGATTATCAGTAGACTATTAAAATATTTATTAAACATTATTTTGTTTTAAGATATTGTTAGGTACTAAAGATAAAAAGGCAAATGAAAAACAATTGCTATTTTACCAAAGATACCCGGCTAGGATAGTTTTTTACTAAACGTTCTCATTCTTCAATGTTCACTTCAAACTATACCTTTTCTGGAATGTCTTTTTTATATTAATAACTCAAATTCATTTTATTATTTACTAATTTTTACATAAGTTTATTTCCTTTATATAATGTCATAAAATAACTATTTTCAAAATTAGATGCGGTATATGGGAATATTTGCTGTCGTCTATACATTGCTACGCAATACTACTGCTTTGAGAAAGTCTGACATATAATAAATATCTATTGAATATTGATTGGCATTTGTAGATATCCAGAAGGTCTGACAGATGAACGTTATTAAATTAGTTTTGTATTATATATGGTGTAGTGTAATAGTTTATGAACATGTGGGTAATATTTTCAGTATAACAGTGTATTTTTCTTAAGATGCATGTTTCAAAATTGCTATCATCGTATACTTTAGTAGTTATAAAGTTATCTTTTAAAAATGCAAGTTATGTTAATAATTCCCAGTCGATAAACATGTTTATATAATATTATTATAAGGTAAAATTGAATTGTCAATATTATAAGTAAATTAACACTGCAATAATTTCACATGTTTAATAACTGTGTTTGTTAAAAATCAAGATAATTCAAGGTTTTTATCTTCTTATGACTTTCCATGCAATTTCAAATTTACTTCATACAAAATTCAGAAGCACTCATCCTTCCTGGCAAGATATACTTGTATTTTAATGAACACTAACTCTAAAAGAATTTGCATTGATTTTTAAATGTTTTTACACTCAGAGAATAAGATTAATGGCCATGGCCTTCTACTTTCATCTTTTTTTAACCTTATGTGTCACATTGTTCACTTAGATCTGAACTTCTTTTTAAAATATGTTCTTTTTTAAAACACAAAACTGTTTAGGAAAGGTAACATATAAAGTCCTCAGAATTTGTAAATTGTTAATGAATTTTTTTTCTCCCTGTTTTCTCATTTCTCTTAATGTGTTAGCATCAAATGTTACTCACATGGAAGTTCCCACTCTAAAATCAGAAACAATGCTTATCGAGATCTTAGGACCAAGCCGTAGACAGAAATGAAACTGAGTGAAATTGGTTCACGATGAGATTTCTGTTGTTCTTTATTTTCAAATTGTAAAAGCTTCAATTTAAAATGATATATAGAATTTCTTAAAATATTTTAATGTCTTAAATAAAGACATGTCATCTGATATTTTTAAACACTCATATTTAATGCATTTTAGTGCATTTGGTTTATTCTAAGTTTCTCTACAATGTTTTGCCTGCATCAATCTTTTATCTTACAAAAAAGTAAACTTCATTAACAAAATACAGGAAATAACAATAGCTAACATACTGGGTAAGTTACGTTCAAAACAGTTAGAGTACAAGATGTAAACCAAAATGATTCTTACAAAAGAGA
>RJWT010019868.1:0-18218 GCA_004365215.1 Cuniculus paca | reverse complement strand
AAATTTTAATAATGAAAGAAGAAAAACCTCAACAGGTGAAATATCTGCATACAAGCAAAAGGACATCTAATTTTTTAAAGCAATTTTCCTAGAAATAGAGGATTTAATTTTCAAAAAAAAAATCTAAACCTCATAAATTCACTCACACAATTTTAGTGATAAAAGTATATACACCTTTAAGATGGTGTTAAAAACAGGTCAATAATAAAGAAGCATGTTAATAAATTCTTCAACTGGCATGTTCACAATCTACTTATTATAGCCTGTGATATACTTTTATTACAAAACAGTATTTTTTAAAGTTGCAAAAGCTATTTCTGTAAAATTTAGAGATGTTTTCTTAAATTACTTTTTTGTTGAAGAACCAAAAACTGAAACAAATTTTAAGTTACTTTATGGAATCTTGGAAATATTACCAAACAGAAAAATCAGAATTAAAACATCAAATTTCCAAAAAAGTATTGAAATTAAAATTAGTTTCAAGAAAATACTAACATAAGAAACAGTACTAGTTCTGTTTCTATAGGAAATCCAAATATATAAATGCTTTTGTCAATTTCAATAAACAATCAGAATAGATGAACTGTCAATAGCAAGAGATCACAACCACAAATAAATCATTTTTGGTTAAATTTTAATTAATGAACCATGAAATAATCATGGACAAAGCTGTTCTTTCACTCAGAGAATGTTCCTATAATGCCTACCTTGTCTTAGCCATTTTTTTCTAGTCTTGACAAACAGTTGGCAATAAAGGCAAATGCTGGCCTAATGGTGTTCATGTTCTAGTGAGGGGGAGTGATTATGAAAATTAAAGAGAAAACAGTGTAAGAGTGTAAAGTTGCAATTTTTATAAGCGTTCAGGGCATATCCTCAGAATATCTCCAAAAGTGAAATAGATTCAAGTACATTCTGACATCAATCGAATCATTATAAATGTTGGGAGAAAGTGCACTGCACCAACAAGTTGTATTTTACAGTGTAATGAGTAATCAGCTAATTATTTAAACAGACTTCAACATTTTCAACTCCTTCAAAGATAGTAAAAACTTTGAAATTTAAATGAAAAAAGAGACAACTTAATTAAGAAGTAGAAGAAAGACTACATAAGTACTCATAATGAAAGTGTTACAGTCCACTGAGTTAGATAGAAATATTATGGGCAGTCAGACAGGGCTAGGTCCTTGAAGGAACCAGTGCTGGAGGCCAGACACCTTGCAACTGTTGGGGTGCCAGACACCTCCCGCTGTGGTCCAGGTCTCAAGACAAAAGATCAAGAAAATACACCCACATTCTAAGGATTGATATTCTAAGTAGGTCTCTATCACCCTGAGGAAGCCAGGAGTCACTATTCCATCCCCTTCAGGAAGAGTCACTGCTCTGTAAGCATGCCTGCTTGCTACATTACTGCTGCCTCATTTGTTCCAGATTTAATCAATTTTACCTGAGCAATTAATCTTACTGGTTGACTAGTTCTGTCCTATCTCATGCCCACTTCGTGAGTTCCCATGTTTTCCCCAACTTGGACCTAACTCACCTTGTGATTTTACCCTAGAAAAGTCCCTAAAAAAGAGAGTCTTTGGCAACCCACTCTGGACTTCTTTTGTCTCTCAGACAGAAGCTTCCTTTCTCTCAATAAATATATTCTGCTCTTAACCTCCATTGTTCCTAAAATTCACTCTTCGATTTTAGAGAACACAAAATTGTACCAGTCATATAATAGGTCGGGAGTTTTCACTCCCCTATATCAGAAGGATTGAAATAATGTTAAGAGGTTACATTGATATTACTATGTGCATAACCAATGCAATAAATTCAAATAGATGTTGTCCTTGAACAGTAAAGATGATTCACAATGGCACAATAAAAATAGAAATACATTCAAAGATAAATAGAAGACATTGTGAAGTTAGGTTTTTTCCCTGTTTTTCTTTGTTTGAGACAGTGTCTCACAGTAGCTCAACCTAGATTTACATTTGTTCTGTAGCCCAGTCCACATGGCCTCTAACTTATGATCCTCCTGACTCAGCCTCCTGTGTCAGTCTAGGTGACATATATTTTACGTGGAAAATACTTAAGGTATTCCATGTATTTTAAAATCATAGAGATTAAAAAAAAGGTTCAACCTTGCTTCTCTGAACTTTAGAAGTGCAATTTACATAGAAACATAAAAATATTATTAAAAGTTATTTAAAAACAGCTTTAGGAGTCATTAAAAATAAAATATTTTAGTATAGTATGAAACAGACACGAGGAAATGAAAGATCATAAAGATAATAGAAGAGATGACATTACCAATTTTTAATTTTTCACTATAGTCTATCAACAATTAAAATGTAATAGTCTACTGCACCTCTAAGAGTCCATTGCGTTTATATTCTTCCTGGAAATATAAGCACAAAATTAATTATAGCAGTGATACTGTGGAAAGGCTCACTACCTCACACACATAGGAGCAAATACTGTGGCACTAGATTTTTCCAAATACAAAAGCACTTTATTGCACAATTAAGTGGCAAGGAGGCCAGGAGCTGGAAAAAGCTCCAGTCTCTCTCCCAGAGTGGTTGGCAGCAGGGGAATTTCTAGAAAAAAACAGAAGGAAGAAGTTGCTTATTGAAAGGATGGTGAGGCGAGGATTTAGAATTTGTATCCTGTAGACATAGTGGTCAATCATGCCCCTTCCCTGGTCACTTGCCTATTTTCAGTGGAAGTTACCAGGTTTTGAGCACATAATAGAAAAGATCATGGGCTGGACAAG
Organism: Cuniculus paca; assembly: GCA_004365215.1. Classification (NCBI taxonomy): domain Eukaryota; kingdom Metazoa; phylum Chordata; class Mammalia; order Rodentia; family Cuniculidae; genus Cuniculus; species Cuniculus paca. The sequence continues at coordinate 15,460 of RJWT010019868.1, read as the reverse complement.
CTGTATTCTTCTGTCTATAGTATATTCATTCTTGAAAAGCTAATTTTAAACTTGAGCGGAAGCCAGGCATGGTGGCACATGCCTGTAATCCCAGAACTCGGGACGCTGAGGCAGGAGAATCCTTGCAAGTTCGAGAGCAGCCTGGACTACAAAGTAAGTTCAAGGCCAGCCTGAAGTGCATAGTGAGAGTGTGTCTCAAAAAAACAAAAAACAAATAAATAAATAAACTTGAGTGGACTCTGGAGGCTGCTCTTGGAAATCAACAAAACAACAAAACTTCTATACTTTGCTATTTAAAAGAACTTATGTCTGAGGGTGTCCAATCATTAATCAACTTCAGCTGCACCCAAAAAGTGATAGTGATATATGCTTCTGTTGTAAAATTAGGAATATTTATTGTGTGACCATCAATGAATGTTCTTCAGTCTAAATACAAATATTTATAAAAACTATCTTCAAGGTTGTACAGATTACTCATAGGAATCCATAAATAGAAATAACATAGAAAATATGTGTGTTGACAGATGAACTATTAAAATTAATTAAAATTCTGTGATGTATGTAAAGGTGAGAACATGTCTTACTAGAGATGGACGATAAAAGAAACTTTAAAATGTAACTGTCGAATTTCCCTGCTAATACATAGTTTTAAATTTAACATAAGAATTGATTATAATCTGGAAAACATTAAAAAGAAAATCTAAAGCCTATAGGCTAATGCAAGTAATTTAAACTGCAAAAGCATTCAAAAGCAGTTGGCTAAATAGAATCAAATGAAAAATCTTCTCATATAATCCCTGTATTTTAAAATATTCATCTGATAAGGAAAACTGATGTTGATTTCAAAGTACTGATGTGCATAATAGAGTTTAAGTTAAAGTTGAAACTTGATGACTGTCCAAATAGTAATGTGCAAAATTAAATGAGGAGACTGGCTCAGGAATGACTGTTTAGAGCATGCCATCATCCTATAAAAAATCTTCCATGCTGTACCAAGTGAAAGTGTTTCTGAACAATTACAATAATAATTGAGTTTAGAACCTTATTGAAATATTAGGCCCATCTTGTTTGTCTGTCTCTTTTGCAAATGGCTACATTTTTATTTGGTGTGAAAATATTAAAACAACAGTGGATTTTCAATGACATTTTAAAAATGAATGAAATACTAAGCATATCAACACAGGCCATTATCAAACAAAACATCTCGCTTGACTGGCTGCAGTGTATTTTTAAAACTGGTTTTGCTACTGCTAACATCAATCGGCAAAATGAGATCAAGTTATATAATTATAAAATGTTGCTGGAAAGTGTGCAAGGAGCATTGTTAAGTCATTCTACTCATTAGTCCAGACCCCCCACTTGTTTGAAAAGCAAGTCTTTGGTTCTTAATGAATAACTAATTGATTTAAAATAGAGCATACTAGGCATAGCAATAAAGGACACACTTCACATGTCAAGTTAAATTGTTAGAAAATCCAAATCTAGCAAAATATAACTTATGATCTTTTTTATTTAATATGTAGATTCTTTGTTATAACGACAAAAGTTACAGATAAAAATAATTGTGAAAGACAGATATTTCATTTTGATCTCTTCCCCCCCCCATAGTATGAACAAGAAGCAACATTGCATAGTGAGTGAGTATTGACAACATACTTAGACCTCTAACTTGGAGATCTGCATTTCATTAAATATGAACCCTATGGCAAATAATGTCTTCAAACAAAGGAAAAGGGAAAATATTACAGAAGAGTGAATGGGCTTTAACTTAAAGCATAAAGAAACTATTCAAGTATTTTTCTTACATTATATTGGCAAGATATGATCAGAGATTAACTAAAGCATTGCTGAACTAGCAGCTGATAAATGTTGCCTTTAACTGGGTTTTCTTGTAACTATATTATTTTCTGAATTTTTATTACAAGAAAAAAGTAGAAATAATATTGGAGATACTTCACAGTTTTCCAAAGCTTTTTGTTTAAAAAAATGTTTGCCATCATGCAGAAGCATAACTGTGGTACTACAAGGATTGTATTAAGTATATCAAATTGGCAGAAACTCAAGAAAATACAACTAGGATAGCTTTCAAAGTAGATTTCAATATTGTGGGTAAAATGTACATAAATCTCACTCCTTCTTGCTTTTCTCCCTAGTTATTGTCAATCTCTGAACACCTTAATCTAAAACCTGTAATTAGTGTTCTTAGGTGATAAATAGCCAGACTAGTCTTTTATGTGATATATTTTTATTTTGTTAGTTTATCAGAAAAAAATCTAGACATTCTTCTTCCTCTTTTTTCTACAATTTTCAAAAATAAGTTGCTTCTATAAATGAACAATTGAAATACTAAGTTTTCTTTCCAAATTATTTGTCCTGAAAAGAATACCATATGACTACTTAATTCTACATATGATTTATGTGTCTGATTCTGTAAATATTCAGAGCAATTAATTTAATATGATATTCAGGGGTCTGCATAATAATAAATTTCATCTTCCAATAAACATCATTTTCTATTTCCCTTAAAATTTCCATTGTTCTTTTACAGCAAAACTATTGCTCATTTATTATCATCAAAAATCACTGAGATTAAAAAAAAACATGAATTTTCTTGTTGTTAGGTAGAATGCTCCAGAAATGGAAAATAAGTCAAATAAAATGAGAAGTTTGTTCAATATTTCTATTTTATTGTTGATTTCCATTTATTTATTTGACAAATTACTGACAAAGGAAAATAAAAAGCATAGACCGTAATATCTGTTTTGCCTATTTTTTTCTTTCATTTCTAATTTTGTTTCAAATAATTCAAATCTTATTATCAAGGGCACATAAATTTAGGATTGAAACATTTTCATAATCTATTTCCTCTTGCTATTATATGTTTTTCTTTGTATTTATTAATGAAATTGATCTTTATTATTTCTGTATTTATAAATTTTCCCACTCACTAAAGTATTTTTTAACCCTGAATCAATACTCATGCACTTTCCTAGTCATTGGTAGACGTGGAGAGCCACATGACAGCTGAGCTGTCCAATACTCTGGGTTCCAGCTGAAATCAAACAGGTAACCCTTTGGCTTCCCATTTTGCTTCTCATGAGAAGTGACCAGAGAAAGAGATAATAGGTTCAGGTCTCTGAATCTGAAGTTGCAATTGGAGTGTGAATTTCACTCAGCAGATGTGAGTTATTTAACATTTACGAATGTACTTTTTCCCTTTTATAAGTAAACTAAAGAAAGCAAAATGTAGTAATGTGTATATATTTATGATATGCAAACTACTCAATTGAGAGAAAAGGAATTATTTGGGGTTCATATCATTTAATTGCAAAATTATGTTTTCATTTTTTAAATGGTTTTTAGAGAATAGTCTCTAGAAATTAAAATTAAGAAAATTTTAGGACTGCAAACTTTAAACACTTTATCACCTGCATTTAAAATAATTGCTAGGAATAAAAGTGAGAAGGCTTATAGTTCACAGCAAATAAAAATAAAAGAGTATTACGAGGATACATTAAGCAGTTTATTTATATAAATATGTTATGAGATTTTTATGAGGCATATAGAATGATTGATCATTCTAAACTTTGAACATATAGGGATTTTTCTCATATTGATTACATGCTTCTTTTGCTTATGATTCAGTATTGATTTTTTCCATTTGCTGCCTTGTTGTTTTCAGTTATTATTATTACGTATTTGTAGTACTTAATGATTACATTCATTGTGGGAAATTGATGCATGTACATACCACATCTCAATTCTTTTTTTATTTCCATTCCCTTTCCACTCTTCCTTTTTCTTACTTTTTTTTTTTGGCCAACATCGGAGTCACTTATTTATGTGTTTATAAGGTTAATTATCATATGTAGATATTAACAACTACAGTAATAAGTCAAAAACGTAGTAAACAATTATACTAAATCAAGATACACTTTTCGGTACAATATCCAGGCAGGGTTACAATACCTTTTTTGATTTTACTTTGTATTACTTAAAAAGATTCCAATGAATTATTTCAAATTCAAATCATATAGAATCAGGACTTGCTTTTATCCTCTTACTCAATATTATTTACTATTGGTGGTTTTATACCTGTTAACATTTAAATAGCATTAAATAATTACCAAATTTTTGTGAATTCAATTAATACATTGACAGATCAAAATAATCTATAGTGTGTCAAATTGGGACACAACTATTGTTTCTCAGTCTTAACATGTTATTAGTACTAGTAACCAACATATCCCATCAAGATACATGAGAAAGAAGTTCTGTTAATTATGTAGCAAGTATATTGCTTTACAATATTGACCTTTTCAGAAATCTTTTTTGCCAGTATTTCATAAACCACTTCATAAAAATATAAAATTTAAACAACAAAAGGTCATTGTTTGAAACTTTTTTTTGTAAGTGATTAAGGGATGGAAAATATCCTATTTCTGCATTTGTACAATATTTTACAAATTATATTTCATTTAAACTTTTTTTGATGATTTTTGAATTTTGTGTAATGCTAATTAAACAGAGTGAATAACATTGGCTCAGTTCTAAAGGCCTTTGGAATAACTGCTTGGGTAGCACAAATTTTTGATGGGTTTATACATTAGAAAAAAATCTGCCCTTTTTATTTCAAGTGAAGACATAAAATTTTCACAACAGAATTTTGCACTTTCTAATAATGATTTATCAAAATGCCAATACATAATTTTTATGAATTTGTAAAACCCTAAATGTACTGTGTCACAGAAAAACTAATTACATAATAAGTTTCATTTTCATGTACATATAAATATATGTTTGTGTGAAAAATCTTTGATTCAGTGAAGATTTATTGAGTGTGAACTAAAAGACACTACTTTTTGAAATACTGAACTCAAGGATGAAAAATGACAAAAATTATCATAACAATCGATTCCAGTGTGGAAGACCAATTATGTGTGTGTGTGCCTGTGTGTATACATGTGTGTATGGGTGTGTATAAATTCTCATCTACTTTGCATTTGCAATATTTATATTTTAAATATTTCACCGTATATATCTTTGTAACAAATATACAAAATATCACAAATATATGAAATAAAAACACATAAGAACCCAAAGAAAATGAGCACAGAAATTTCAAGTTAGCGTGCACAACATGCAGAGATGCTCTGAGGTGGCAGGTGCAGGGTAGCAGATCCGGAGAAAACATAGCTGAGTAAAACTGCTGACAGAGTGTTGAGTGGGTGCAGTAGATGACCTCAGAGAAGTAGGAGCCAGATTACAGAAGGACTTATAATTCATGGAAAGGTCTTTCACTCCTATTCTGATGCTATCTGATTTGCATTTTAACAGGATCACTCCAGTTATTACGTTGGAAATACATGAAAGGCAGTCAAGGGTAGAAACCGTACCCTAAAGAGGAAGCTATTACAGTAACACAAGTGGTGACAATGCGACTATGGCTTGGGCTAGGGTAGTGAGGGATGGTCAAATTTTTGACCTACATATAAAAAGCTTACAGAATTTAAATTAAAAACTGAGCAAAGTGAAGTTGACTGTGATACAGACATCCACAAAAAGTCTATTACAGACAAAGGGGACTTCAATTGTCCACGCCTTGTCATTGGAATGTACCCGGAATACAGGAACAGTGAAGAAGCCGGTATGACCAGAGAGGAGAAACATCAGAAGGACCAAGAGCCTAGGATGCAAGGAAGTCGGAGAGACCCCAGGGCTAGACAGGGCAGGGGAGGGTGAAGTGTGAGAAATAAAGAGAGAAATTAAAGATAACACCAAGGGTTGCAAAGCTATCAGCAAGAAGTATCGAGACTGTGCAAGGTGAAATAGGCAAGGCAAGAAGTGCATTGTTTTGCACTTAGTTTTGCACTTAGAACATCGCTTAGTTTTGTGTACCAAGTTTGAAATGTGGAGGGGTCACATGTACTGTTTGATCATCTGGTCTAAGTTTTTCACAGGGGAGAATCTGTCTGACAATGTAAGTAGGTGAGTTAGCAGCATTTAGGATCAGATAGGGAATAGAATAGAAAGAGGAATGGTCCCTGGAATTTCTGTTATTCAGAGATTTAAGAAAGAAAAATCAGAAAAAGAAACTCATTAAAGTTTAATCTATTACATGAAGTTACTTAACCATAGATTACTCCCTACCTCTAGTGCTTTGCTTGAGTTTTAATTGATTCCCTAGACAGAGCATGTCTCTCGATATGTGGCTTTCCATGATTTTCCATAAGGTGTCTTTAGAACATATAAAGTATTTGAGGAAGATTTTAAAACTAAAATTGCTCTAAATTTTCTGGAAGAATAAAGGAACAACTAGGTTTTTAAAAAGATGCCTATAGATTTGGAGAAAATGAGGAAGGTATAGTACTTTTAAATGGATGTATTTCCATGTTACTGAATTTTAAAAAAGAAAATATATTGTCTATTCAAAAGTAAAGCAAAAATACTGGAGTCATAATTACATTTTTAATATTAACATCAGCTAATTTTTCAAGACACCTTTTCCATTAGTTTTATATCAAAAATGAAATTTAGCCATTTACCTGCGTCAAAATGCCAGTGTAAGTTGTTTAAGGGTGGAAGATTTTCCCATTTTTCTACAATATATATTCAAAATATAAAGACATACTTTTAAAGACCTCGTAACAAACAGCTTTCATTCTTTACAAAGCAAGTTCCAGTTGTCTTGCCCGGTCATGTATTTTCTATTAAGTTTTGACTCCTTTAAAGGCTGGTTGAAACACATTTAAAATAGTTGACTTTTTCTACATGAGGTGATTTCAAAGTTAACCCGCTGTTGTTTTGCATGCTTTCCACATTTATAAGCCTACTGCTAACTATTTTGTTGTTTAAATAAAAGACTGCACTGACAATTAAATGGAGGTTCATGCATGCTTCACTGCCATCTCTGATTATCATCAAGGTGAACAGAAGCAGAATGCTGAAATTACTGGTTTTAGTCTGCATCGGGGTGGCCTTATTATACATACCAAGGTGAAAGTGTCAACTCTGAAGAATGTAATTATATAGCTTAAGCTGCAGTGGTGGCAAGGTGAAATCCTTGCTTTGCAAACCTTAAGAATAAAACTAGATTCTAGACCTGGAAGTGCCTTTATGAATTTGACCTCCTACTGTTATTTCTTTTACTAAGATTCACTTAGATAAAATTTTTAACACAGGTGTTAATTCAATATATATTCTGGCTCATTTATATTTCACTCTCTTTAAGTAAACACTGTTTCTAATAACCAAAATCCAAGCAGCATATTTTTATATTTGGCGCCACTGAAGGAGATCAAGAGTCGAATGTGTCTGACAGTGTTTGAGGTAAAGCAATAAATTACTTGCCAATAATTTTGACTCTCAGATTAGGGTTAAAATATGGTTTAGTAAAAACATTCTGAAGATTGTTACTAAAATTGCATGCCTTTAACATTTAATTTTGTATTGAGAACTCAATTATCTCAATGCTTAATTTAACTTGAAATCTTTTTCTTAGGCCTTGACAATTCTGAAAATTTAATTTTTAGTACTTCTGATCTTATTTATATTGATGTAGGACTGGAAGAAATTTGCAGTTAAATATAAAACTATGATACGTGAAATAATATTCTTCTTTATATGCCATACAAGCATGATGCCATTCAAGTATAAACCTTATTAATGAAAATACAAAATCATTAACGTAACATGCATCCAATACATTTTGTCTGGCACCTTCAAAAGTAAGAAATTGTTCACTTCATTCAGATGATATAACTGAAATGATGGAAATGGAATTTAAATATATTGCAAATCCATGCAGATAAAGAATCATATGAATAATGTAAAATACAGTAAAAAAATTCAAGGAAAAAGAAGAAACTTCTCTCTAGTATTGTATGAGTGGTTATTGGTATGTACAAAAGTGAGTTATTCTGGTTAAAGAAAATGGAAAAGCAAAAGTAGAAAGTGAGAAAGGGTGTCAGACAGACGTTTCTTCATTTTCAGTCTGAGGATAAGGAGACATTTGCAAAAATATGTTTGCCTAGCTTACATTTTTAAAAACATAATGTGTGGATAGTATACCTTCAGGCTATATAAATAACAGTGAAAACGGATTTACGTAAATAGCAAAATTATGGCCTAACAGATGCATTTATTCATTGTTATAAAAAGATGAATAATTTATCCATGTGAGATTTTCTTTTTCTTATGATAAGACAAAACATATGAGAAGTTATTTTATGCTAAAGAAAAAAATAAAATATTAAAGGATAAAGTACAATATGTTTATTTTTAAAAAATAACATATGTATGTTTCTTGTAAGGTCAAATCCTTTTATGTATTCACTCATGTTTTTAAAGTGTATATAATATCCACATCTAATTGGAAATACACTCCATTTCAGAAAGAATTGGAATGCAGACAGAAAAATAATAAATATTAAGCTTTTTATTTCAAAAACAGGAATTTGAAGTAAAGCTATTTCTGAGCCATTATTATGGGTTAAATTTTGTTGGGAGATTTCTTGAATATATTTATGTGTATACTTAAGTATGCTTCTTTACCCAAACCTTTATTTTTCCTTATAATTGTATGCCAGTTCATATCTGTATGTCTCTCTGTATTCTTGTCTAATGTTTATGCCATAAATGTGACATTTAATAAGATATTTAACAACTTAAAAGATACAGAAAGTTCTTTTAGTTGATGAATGGAGATAGGGGAGAGAGAGACAGAGACAGAGAGACAAAGAGACAGAGAGAGAGGTAGGAGGGTAGAAAGTACTCTGAAAACATGGCACAAGTACAATTATATACCTAGATATGAGTTTTATGTGCTGCTGGGAAGAGTAGAGAAGCAGAAAAAGACAAAAATTGCAAACTATTAACTTTGAAGAATTTGCAAACAAAAAGAACTCTAAAAATTAATTATCAATCTGCTGTCCATGTGATCTTGGATGTGTTTTCCACTTTATAGCCTTTCATTAGTGAAATTATATATATAACTATTTTCCACCTCTAAATACCACCTGTGCTACATGAACAGGACAGGGACATAAATTGTAGACAATTAAGGGAAGTATAGTTGCATTTATAATGGAAATACACACATGTCATACTTTCAGAAAAGTTGTTTTTATATAACCTCTTAATATTCAGATAGATATTATTCAAGCTTATACTCATTTTAATAGCAACATTAGATCACTGTCTACATTTGAGAAATTTTCCTCAGTCTTAGGTAGTGAAATATTTTTGTGAAAACACTGTAGCAAAAAATATTTCTCCATTTCCTGATAGAACATAACATAAAATAAGGTCATATCCTTTCTATGTCAAATGAATCTATAGCATGGCAAACGGCCATTAATGCAGGAATGTGCTATTCAAGTTGTGCAGGATTCTCTTGGGCAAATTCAAAAGCTACAATTTAATGACACAGATATGCAAGTTCATGGAACCGATACGAATTGAAGGAAAGTATAAGAAAACACATTATATAATAAATATTTGATATTATATACTAGCCAGTAAGATGAGTACTTGATTTTTTTAATTAGATTTATTCTCTGCCCTTTTGTGGTTTAGAATATAAGAATTGAACAATAAAAATGAAAGTACACATAAATTATAACTTCTGGTTGTAGCAAACATACTGAAAAAACAATTACACAGCAGCGACTTTCTAAATAAGTTTTCACTCTTGAGTACAAAACTTAAGTCTTAATCATATTTTTTGGGATACTAATAGTCTGTCAGCCACATTAAAAATTGTCCCTAAGACAAATATCACCGGACTTGTCTCCAGTTACTTGTTTTTTGTACAAAATAAGGAATAGAATACCTGATTAGTGTACAAAAGACTTACACCCATACGTTCTGTTCTCTTTTTTTTTTAGATATTCTCTGTTTATAAGTTATGCACGCTATGAATTTTTTTAATCTGCAATTCCTTTTGTTCTTGATGTGGGGTGAGTCAACTTTCCAGCCAGTGGAAACTTTCAAGTTAGCTTAGAGAGGGAAGAATAGGCAAAGCTTATTAAGAAATCCCGTAGCCGTCCTAAAAAATTGTTTTTAAACACTTTTATAGTAATACCCATTGTACTGAATTTTTCTTTCATTGACGATTTGTGTCTTTATCCATTAATTGATATCACAGTTAACCAAGAATAATGCTGATACTGTTGATCGAGTCCCGAACAATTCACAAGTTTCGTTTTAACTTATTTTGGCGTTTCATTTGAAACTGCACCATAAAGTTTATCTGTTTCTGTCACTCATTGGCGAGCTGTTTTCTTTTATTCGCCAATTCATTAAAATTAGCCTGGCTACTGTCCATGATCTAGGTATTATACACATTGGCTATTATCATAAATATAAATGCTAAATTTATGAAACAAGACAGCAAACGTGAGCCACAGCAGAGTAGTTAAATATAACCATGACACAGCTCCATCAACTAATGTGCTGATGTGCATATCAATATTTATTAAGTCAAAGTGATTTTTTGTGATTTTTTGATATTTTATGCTTTTGTGTGTCATTTTAAGAAATCACAAAATATGTTTATTATTTTTACACACACACATTATAATTCACTTTAGACAAGATTGGGTACATTCAAGGTGCTCTGACCATAGACTAAAAGATGTTTTAAGAGGAAGAACATCACTGATATTTTTAAAGCTATTCTTAATTGACATGCATATCTTATATAATGTATTCAATGAAACAAAAATTGAGAACATTAAAATCATTATATCATACGCCATTGCAAAATGTACAACAGCAAAACCCTTCATTGTCAAAAATGTTTAATAAAGATCTTCAGTAAGTGTGCTTGCATATAAAATTGAGAACTATTTATTGTGCCCACACTCGCCAATATACGTAACTTTCTTTAAATTCAGAATTAACTGAAGTAATGTGTAAAATTCTTATTTTTTTCACTTTACAACAGTATAACCCACAATCATATGAGGCAACTTAAAGTAAAGTTAATTAACTAATAAAAATAATTTTTCAGTCATTCTCATTGCACAGAAAGCTATGATTTGTTAGTGATTTTTGTTTTGTTTTGTTTTGTTTTTAGGATTTGTTAGTGTTTCCCAGTTCTACAAGCATTTTCATCATTACATATGGCTTCCTTAAAGGCTCAATATTTTATCAGTGCCACTGGCCCTTTAAATGATTTCTAACAAGTGTGGTACTTATAAATGTCAAAGTTATTCCAGGGTCCTTTTCTTACACTACTTTAGCACACTGTCTCTAATTCTAACTCAGTGTGCTATGCTGTGCTAGGAGGCATACAAAATACTAGCTCTAGAATAATGAAGAACATCACTCATCATCCAGCGTGACTCTGGAGCTGTGTGAGATACATGGAATATGCATGATTTCTTAGAGCATCGTAATGTGGCAAATTATTCTAATTTTCCATTCAAAAACAAATGAACGTTCTTTTAAATGAAACAAATGTAGAAGTCACAAAGGATGGGAGGACAAACAAAATGTATTCCAGGTGTTAACAAGAATAGGCCATAAAATTTATCATTATACATTGTTAAATTTGGAAGGCAAATGTGGGGTTTTTTTTACAAATACAAAGCTTACAGGCTATTTACATTTAATTTAAAGGGTGCTAAAGGAAAATGGCATAAGAGAAAGCAAGATGGATGGGTGGCTATGATAAATACAGTATAACACAAAAAATGAATCAGGATTAAATAAAAACCAAGGACAGATGAATTTATATAGGATCACACTAATGATGACTAATAGTATCTGACTTTTAATAAGAAAAACTAGAATTTTGTCCTAAACATTTAACTAATGTATTATTAGTATCTTTGAATCTATCTTTAAAATATACATGAATTTCTATACCATTTATATGTATATAATTTTGTCATTTTATAAAAATAATTTGTCCATAATGCACTATTTTGTCGTTTTAAAAAAAATAATGTAGCGATTTCTTCATATGCACATGCCCAGAAAACTAGAGTGGGCTACACTTGAATATGAGTATTAATACTTTTCTTCTTGCAGAGGACACACTATTTTGTCTTTTTTAAAGTTGCTTTTCCTTTCTTATATGGTAGGATACATCATACCATGTGTTCAATGTGATAATCCTTGTATTACTTCGCTTCTTCAGCCATGAAGAAAGAACTATTTGAATCTAGGTTATGCCATTTACTACTTGTTTGACTTTTGGAAATCAGTTGATTTCCCTGAAACAACATTTTCTCAGCTGTAAATAAGAATAATAATATTTTACATTTGACTTTTATATATTAATGACATGATTTCAAATCTTTTTGAAAATAGTCTTGCTGCAAATAAGGAACACGTAATAGTAACATTTAAATGGCTTTGACCACAAAAATTTTTTAAAGTAGAAACCGTCATTATATGCATATTTGTGACTAAGGTTATTATTCACAATTCTCATTTTTTTATTTAGATGCATTATTTCCCAGGAAATTAGGAAAATGAATTTTGCTGTATAATAGAAATTATGTGGGTAGAAAATCTTGTGGTATTCTGAAATAAGTGCATTGTCTTGATGCTCTGCTTGACTCACATTAACAGGTAAATCAGGAACTCATATTTGTTCAAGGTCATTGCTTCTAATTTCTGCTTTCTATTTGGCATTCTACTTGCAAACCACCCTTTGAAGTTGTAACTTGTCTTATTCTTGATAGATCTTAAGCTTCTTTTAAAGTGAAGTGAAGTTTGGGTAAGGTTCTAATCACCAAAGGAGTCTTTCTGAGCAGTGTGATTTTCCTCCTGTATTTCACAGGCTTCATAATATCTTTTAAAGACAGAATAGAATACTTTTGACATGTATTATTGATGTGAAACCTTACTTAAAATGACAGACATCATTCCAATCAATGCTAAATAATACTTTGGGATGAGAAAGAATTAAAAAAGAAAACACAGTTCTTAAGTTTCCAACATTCAATAGTATAAAAACAAATATATGTTGTAGATAGATTGATAGATGATAGACAGATAGAGGTTAGATAGATAGAGGTTAGATATAGATAGATAGATAGATAGATAGATAGATAGATAGATAGATAATAGATATAGACATAGATATATATTTCTGTTCCAATTGAAGTGGGCAGGGGTCTCTTACGGGGACAAGACTGGGGAGAATTTTCCATCCCTATTTCATGAACCGTTACCCACAAAATGTGAAGATCTGCCCTTGTTCCCTGCCTTCTCTTGCCAACAAGTGGACACATTCTCATTTTTATCTCCCCGTTCTTATCATAAGGACCAGGTGTGGCGACCCCTTTTGGGTCCCCCGATGTCTCCAAGGATTAGCCAAGCCAGTGGTCCTTCTCTTATGCCAAGAAGAAATCCCTTAAAACTGAGAACAAGATTTCCAAAGTAAACACTATCTTCATCACTCAATGAAAAATTACTAAACCCTAACCCACCCAGCACCTTGGTCAAAGCTGGACCAGGATCTAGCTGATTATTCTCTATCAGTGCCTCTCCTTTCTTCCTAGGACTCGGTGAAAGCCGTGGTATTTCACTTTGTGCTGCCGCCTCCGTTCAACTTCCCCTATCATGGAAGAGTAACTCCCATGAGCGGTCGATATCAAACTGTGCTCTTTCTTTAATTTATACATCTATGTATAATTTATACTCATTCAAACCACCAGTCAATGTATATTCAAGAGGTTCCCCATGGTTTGCTATTACAAATAATCTCCCTATTAGCGACCTGTAAATACTATTGCATGTGTGTTCATGTGATTCTGCAGGAAAAATACCTACAGTTGAGATTTTGGGTCACATCATACATGAATTTATAGTTTTCTTAGCTTTGTTCCATTCCCCTCTAGAGAACTGAACCATTTTTTATTCCAAGCAATAGTATCTGAGGGTACAGTTTGCCCTCACTTCACAACTGTGCACTTTTGATATTATTAGAGGTGAGCAGTGGAGAAAGATTTTTAACTTTTTGTACTAGATTCATCAGCTTTAATCCACATACGATGGAAGTTATCCACTTAAGGTCCACAGTTCAGTCACACGCAATATCCAAATAGTTATTCAGCCCCTGCTACTATCTACCTTTCAGCATTTTCATCATTCTATAGCCTTTAGCAATCGCTCACCATTCCCCTTAAACCCAATTCCTGACAACTGCTGATGTACTTACTGTGTTAATAAGCCAATAAAATAGATTTACCTATTGCAAATATTTCATATAAATGGAATCGTATTGCTTGATTTCTTTCACTTGCCACATTTTTTCAATGTCTACTTTTTCCTAGTACATGCATCCAGTACATAGTGATTATGTGGGAGTGGCTACGGGTAACACATCTTAATTTTTCATCACCTTCCTTCCCCTCCCTGTTTCTTCCCTTTATCTCTTAGTCTCCTTCACCTTACAAAAAGGTCTGTCTCCCTATTTCCTAGTCTGTATGTATTATTATCTTGCTTTTATTTACACGTTGAGCTTCTCATATAAAAGAAACTATGTGATATTTATGCTTGTGTGTCTGATTTCACTTAGTGTTATGGTTTCTAGGAACATCCATACCCTACAGATTATTCCAGTTTATTCTTAATGGCACGGTGTACTCCATTATGTACAAATACATTTTTTATTCATTCATCTGTGATTTGAGAGTTATCCATGTTGCAGCAATTTTCTGTGATTTATCCATTTTTTGACTTGATAATACTAAGTGAAACTTTTGTTAAACCAATATTTAGTTGATAACTAAACCAATATTTAGTTATTCTGATATATATATATATATATATATATGCATTTTTTTCTTTTTGTCTGTTGAACAAAAACTGCTATGAACATTTGTGTACAAGTTTTTCTGTGACCATGTTATTCTATGTACAGTATGTTTTATTTTATGTATTTCATTGCACTTTTCTGCTTTATCACACTGGTTTAGACCTACATGCACTACTTAACAGTTGGGGTGAAAAAGAATATGTCCATTTCTTGCTCTTAGTCTTAAAAGTATTCAGTACTTTTTCTAACTTTTTATGAAATTGCTAAATTACTCTTTCTACAGTATTTCTAGGTTATTGAAAATTTAAATAATTAATGGATGATTATGTTAAATGATATTATTACTTCATTGAAATATCATACAATTTCTCTTTTATTCTGTTATAAAGGTAAATTAAATTGCTTTACGTGCAAGTGTGAAAAGATCTACTCTACTGACATATGCACTACTTAGTGGTTTTTATGCACAAGAACTTTACCCTATCTACAGTTTTAATTGTTGTGGTTTTAGTACTTACTTTCTACTACTGTTCCCAAATATTTGATAAAAATTTGCAGAAACAAGTAATTCTTGATATTTAAATTGTACTCACTTCTGAGGAGTATTATGAGATCTTGCACCAACCCACAATGTTCCACCCAGGATGTGCATTATCTTTCTGTCCAGCAAATCCATGCTTA
>RJWT010019867.1:0-18216 GCA_004365215.1 Cuniculus paca | reverse complement strand
TATTTGTAAGTAGCTGCCTGGGACAGCAGTAAGTTGGCTCTATAGCTGAGATGCCAAAAGTGCTATCCTGGAAACCCAAGTGCACTTGAACTGGCATGTCCTTGAGAAAATAAAGAAAACCCAGGAATCTGAGATATCATATTTTCCTTTTTTCAATCATAGCAACTTCATCAAATGGAAAGAGACACAATCCACAGAGTTTGGAGAAAACAAAAACTAGAGAGTGGAATTCTTCTTATGAAAGAGTCTGGCACAGTCACAATTATACTTTAGGAATTTGTCCCAAGTAAGTAATCAGAAATGCACAGAAATGGATATAAAAGATGATAAACAGAATTATACTTGAGTAATGAAAAGCCAGTATTCCCCACTTATTAATGGGGCCTGATTAAGTAAGTCTTGGAATATTCAAGCAATGATGTATTACTCAGTCACTACTGTAGAAAATGTTTAATAGCTCAAAGAAATGCTCAGGATGTATTAATAAAAGGTAGGACACAATACAATGTAATAAATGTGATCCCAGTTCTTTAAAATTAAACACATATAGAAAAGACCAGAAAGAAATACAAGAAAATTCATAGTGATTTTCTCTGGGGCATGGAATTAGAACTGATTTGTTTTCACTTTTTTTTTTCATTTTAAATTTTTCCTATACTTAGCATGTTTATCTTTTTCCAATTATAAATATATTTTAATTTGAATTAAATGAGTAATTAGAAAATAATAGCTTTGAATAGAGAAAAATTTCCTGTACCACAGAATACTAACAGCAGGTACTATTTGTATTTCTTTCTTTTCTCACCCTGAAAGAGGCAAAACTATTATTATTTTCTTTTTAGAAAAATATCCTTCTGTCTTGGATTTTCTCAGCACCCCTCATATCCTCCCAGTGTGGTGCTTGTGAAATATAGGATCCAAGTTAAATTTGAGTTTCAGATAAAAAAAATGAGTAATATTTTTGGTGTATATGTCATGATATTTTAGGAACACACTTATACAGAAAAATTATTCATTAGTTGTCTAAAATTAATTTTAACATGTGTCTTATATTTTATTTAATGAATCTGGCAAACCATTCCTCTCCCAAGCCATCCCATTATTTTGAGAAGTATGTTATTTTTCATAGGAATAAAAGTAAAACTCATAAGGAAGTCAACCAGTTGCCTTGAACCCAAAAGAATGGGGGAAAAATCGCTTTGCTAGTCAGGAACCCCCATAGTTTTGGGTTTTACATTTTATTCTTTGACAACAGGAAAAAACAAATTCTACCTTGGTCCTAAAAACTGAAATTAGTGTTATTTTTTGTTTTTATTTATTTTAATTGGTACATAATATTTATTCATATTTATAAGGCAAATACGATAATTTGATACATGTATACAATGTATAATGATCAAATCAGAGTGATTAGTTTTCCATCTCCTCAAACATGTCTATTATTGCAATGTTTTAGGAACCCTCAGGCACTTCTCGTTATTTTGAAATATGTAGTAATTTATTACCATCTACAGTTGCCCTACAGTGCTATGCAACACTAGCACTGATTGCACCTGTCTATGTAACTGTTTTGGTGCCCAGTATCTAACTCCAACTCCTCCTTCCTGGAGAGTGGTCACTAGAGAGTGACTGCTATTTTAATTTAAGGGAAAAGAGCCAGAATCATCATAAACATCATTTATCATAGTCTTAAAGTAATGTGTGGCCAAGTTGACACATTTTAGGCTGATTTGAATTAGTTTCCCTTTTACTAAAGGTGGAAGTCCTTGGGGGCTCCTTTCCAGGTAGGATCTAGAAGTAACCACTTCTTGCTCACCTGTGCTCCTGAGCACCAATTACTGGGCACACACATTTCTTTCATCAGACTAATAGCCACCCCGGACCACTAATAAGTAAATATTCTTGGAAAATCCAGAGGGTTGCTTCCGAGAAATGTTATGCTAAATTTTAATAATGACATCTTTATCTTATCACATCCATCATGTTGTAAAATATCTTCCAGTTATTCTGCACCATATACTTTGAATTCTTTGTAAGATTTTGTTATGACGAAGGGACTGAACGATGTCACTTGGGCCATGCTTATGCCTCTGAATAAGACTGCATTCAAATCACATTAGCAAAAACAGACTTTCTTTAAGCCTTGCTGTAGTAGAAAAACCCCATTGTACTCAGATTGGTTGAAGCCACGAGTATTTTAAGGTAGTGCATATGTGATGAGTTCAGGTTCAGGTTTTGCCAGCTGTGTGGCCTTGAGCAATTTAACCCACTCTGCACTTTTGTTTCCTTGGCTATAAAATAAGGGTCATGGTGAGATTCAAACAAGTTTATGTATGTACAGTCCTTAGAACAATACCAGGCACAAAGATGAGAGCTATGAGCTAGGTGATCACTAATATTACCATTCTATTGATGGATGTGTAAATTGTCTCAGCATTTCCAGCAAACAATATGGGAACATGCAGTGAGAACCTTAAAGTAACTTTTACCATTTAATACCATGAATTCATTTCTAGAAGCCTACAAAATAAGTGGAGATGTCAGTATAATATAGGAATAGAAAAATCATCCTAGTCTTATTTATCACAGCCAGATACTGGTATCAGCCATGAGCCCAACACCAGGAGTCTTACTAAACAAGCAGAGGTATATTTGATGAACTATTTACACAGTCACTAAATATCATGTTTTAAAAGAATACTTCTTGAGTGTCATGGGAAATTATTAGGATAAGCTAGAAAAAGGAAAAAGCATAATAAAACAGTTTCATTTTATTTCCTAGTCTACATTGACAGACCCTTGTTATAGCTGAAAGGTAAACGGTATTTGTCACGTGTTTGTCTTTTTAGGCAGTTATACTAGTGATCGGTAGTAGAATCCTTGAAAAATTTATGCATCTATGTATATTCAGTCTAATGGAGCAGACCAGAGGTATGAAAAGAAATGTGTGTGAATTGAAATTTTGTCAAGGTAGAAATTTTATCAAAGAAGAAACTGAGATCCAAAGATTTTTAGGCTCACACTGCTAGAAATCTGCAGAGCCCTCTTTACGCGTAGGTCTGTGTGATGCCAGCACCTGGAGTTCTTCCTAAGCCCCTACCCACTTCTTTGACAACAAGGTAAAATCCAGCTACTCCCTGGATTATAGGAAGATTTTGCCATCAGGTTAAAACCAAGGAAGAAACCAGAGATCTAAATATTGCCATGTTGACTGTTTTAGTTGCTCTCAAACTCTTTCCTTATGAATGCTATTTGGCTGGATCAATTAATCAGTTAATAAATAATTTTCAAATAACCAAACCCTCAGCTAGTGATTTCATGGAATTTGCATAACTATTCTAGTTGGAATGTCTAGGAACATAATGACAGTAAAAAACAAAACAAAACAAAAAACAAAACAGAACAGAACAGAACTGTGAGGGTGATTTTGTCTTCCAGGGAGGAAGATGAGCTATGTACTGAGGCCATCAGAGGAAGTCCTTCATGGCCACATGCCCTCAACAAGTCCTGAATAGACCCAAGAGCTAGCATAGCTCCAGCTTTCCTCAGCTGATCTCAGCAGCAGGGTCACCAAAGGCCAGATCCAATTCAGTAAACACACACTTTTGTTCAGGAAGTGCTTCTGCTTTGCTCAGTGTCAGCCCTCAGTTGCATATGGCCGAGTACTAAAATTTTCTACAGAGCGGCCAGGTGCAAAAGTCTGTACTAGAGATATTCTGTTGCTGCAAGAATGACCATATGGAATGCTCAGTCAAGGTCAACCTGGAATTGGAAGACTGCGGCCAGGCTCCAAGGAGCCAGAGCCAAGGTGGAAAGCTGCAGGCGCTGGGAGGGCAGTGACAGGGCAGGTAGAGTGAAAGGCCAAGTGTGGGAATGTTTATTGAAAAGAACGTGCCAAGGATAAGCCAACTCTCACGCCTTGGGGGATTTGGGAGCTGGCCGTCTACAACGGAGAGCTCAACCAGATGAGTTCAACCATTTCCACTTCATAAAATTCTTGATACAAAGATTGAATGGCAAACCCAGTCGTGAATTACTAAAAGAAAATTGAAACAAATTGTTCTGCTTTTTCAAATCTGGCTTGGTGGTGACTAGGAGAAGAGTAGGAAAAAAACACAAAACTTCCTGGCTACTTGCAAACAAACCTGTCTAAATCCAGGATCCAGGGAGTGTCGTATCTTCTATACTTTCTCACCAGGAAAGGGCCAAAGTCTGAGACTACGTGAACCCAAGTGTCTGGATCTCATTGCCAGGAGAGATTGGGAAAAATTGTACAGATTTTCAAGGTGAAGAATTATCTAGACATGACCCCAAAATAACAAAACCCAAGACTGCCCTTGGATGATTGACCTTCAAGGTATACGTTAGATAGGTGGTTCAAGAAGAAATGTGCTGATTACATATCTAACTTTCTGTCACTATCTTACACGTGTCACTGTGGCTTTCTAGATTATTCTTGACCTCTAAGTATCCCAATCTATTTTCCCTGATGACTCAATTTGAATTTTTTCTTGGCACTGGTTTCATTTGCTTACTTCCTGTCAGCATCACTTCTGAGATCATTACTGGGGTTTTTAGTGTCTCCCAAATTCCCAAGTACACAAGAGCTTTTTTAGATTGTGGAGTCCCCTAGTCTTTCTCTCTCCTGATCACTCAAAGTGATTTCAAACCTCACCATACTGTCTAGCCTTGCTGCTTCTGGACATACATATATAGCCCAGCCTTTATCCCTTGATCTTTTTCACTGCTTTCCAGGATAGAGTAGGTGAAGTCATCCCCACTGCTTTTTCAAACTCAAGGAATTTGATAAATGAAGTTGTGTGGGGTCTTGGCAGGCACTACATTTGAGTGAAGTACAGTGACCATCTGTGGACCAGTCTCTTTATCCCTTTTTTATAGGCACATAGTCCAGTTCAAATTGCTTAGTTAGACTTTTTTAGTGTGTCTCTCTTTTTTACATTTCAGCTTTATACAATTATTCCTAAATCTTCCAAACTGACAGTGAGGGAGAGTAATTTGAAAGGACTGGACAATTTAAGTCTTTTGAAGATTTGCACCATAGCTGCATTTTTCTAATTTCCTGGCATCCACTCGATTCTCCTGGACTTTTCAAAAACAATCATAAGTGGATGAATAAATATAATAACTGATTCCACCAATATTCTTGAATCAGCTTTTTGAATTTTCTGCTTTTGGATATTTTGCATTTAAAAATTTTTTAACATCTATTAATGTTCCAAAATAACACATTCATTAAGGGTGTGGAGTAGGTACAGATTTATACTTTGTTTCTATATATAGGAGGTAATTTCTTAAAGAAGAAAGTTTATAAATTAATGAACTGTCTTTATGATTATAATTACACAACAGATTTTATTCACTTTACCATGAGATTTGGAAATAAAATAAGGTTATATATTTTAAATTTTTTCAAATGAAATGTTCTGTTTTGCTACCAGGAGAGAAAAAATTTTTTTAAACACTAACCTTTTCTCCATTGCAATGGAAACAAGAAGTGAAGGCCATTTCTGATCCTAATTGCCCCCAGTGAAACTTGGTTTAACTGTCAGAGTGATAGTAGCTTTTGCTCGATGAAGGCATCTTCCTCCCTGGCAGCACCACAGATGGGCCAGCAAAAGCTGTGTCGTGGGTCCTTAGGGCACCCATAACTGTCTCTGGTGTGGCTGGAGCTGGGGTGTGCTCCTTTGAAGGGGCAGTTCTGCTACTTGTCCTAGAAGCTTCGAAAGTTCAAGTGATGCTTTTACAATAAAGCCGAAGCCCACATCCCTTTGCCACCAGAACTGCTTCTTATTTTGAGTGAAATCTCACTGAATTGGGAAGAATCGATATCTTTTCAATACTGAACATTTCCATCAAAGAACATAATATGACTCACGTTTATTCATGATGTTAACCATATCCTTTATAACTGAGGATCACTGTACTCTCCAGATATCATATATGTGATTATATATTGAACTATTTTTCTAGTTCAAATTTGTTTTTAGCTTGGAGTTTCCAGACAGAATTCTATTTCCAATCATTATACATTTTTTTCCTTATTGTAATTGGTAGGACATTCCTCACAGTGTTGCATATCAGGGATAGTTGACATCATTGTCTTATTTCCATTTTAATGTCCTGCCTTAGTAGTTCACCAATGCACACAGTGCATTGTAGGTTAAAGACAGCAAGTATTTATGAAGTTAAAGAGAGAAAAATTTTCTATCCAAGTTTGCTAAGATTTCATACCAAGAAAATGTTGAATTTTATCAAAGGCAAAATATCATAAACATGAGAATTTTATAATAACTGCTAATATTCCAGAATAAAGCTCATTTTATCACAGTTTTTATGCTTTGGTAACATTTCCATAAAGATGAAAGTTTTAGAAAAATATCTATAAATGAATATATTTCTTGGGAAAGGTGGATCTTATTGTTATCATAGTGGGGTCTCATTTTCATAATTAAAATTTATAAAGACTGAATTATCATTCTAGGTAAAGAGCATATTAACAGAATAATAGAAAAAACATAGAACTATGGCTATTAAAAACCAAAATTATAGGTGTCATTTCAGGTTCTGATGAAGAAAACAGAAAATCCTACTTTTATAACACTCATCAATTTTCCCCTTTTAATTTTTAAAACACTTCCTACTTTCACAATATACCTTGTCTCCCTCAAACTCCTTACTCCTCAGCCTCAGTCACAGAAAAAGGACCAGCTAGAAAGAAATATTGTAGCTCCCCTCCATACCCAGGAAACATACTTCACTTAAAACAAACAGTTGGTAAAATTCCAGACCCAACAGGGATGGAACACTCAGCAGCTTTGCCTTTCATGTGGAGAAGAGGGAAATAGGCTGTTGTAGAAGAGGGACCAATATTAGCCAATGTCTGGAAATGTCAAAACGATTAACATGAAATACTAAACTCATGTGAAATCAGTGCCCGAATGGTGTAACTCCTGAACGCTCTCTGTACCATATTGCACACCGGGATTAAGAAAACAGCCTTTGAGTGTTTCACAATGGTGCCCTCTTCACAGCTGACCTCGTGTGCTTTCCAAAGTCCTTAATTCTGCCACTTTCAGCATCCCTGTCTCTGTGGATTTATGATGTGTCGCCAATATTATTACTTTCCCTGCTTCCACCCCTTCCACCCCAAATATCTTAGGCATTGTTAGTAACACATTTCCACATAAGGGCGCTGAAAAGTCAAGAAGCAGAATTGCTCAGCAAAAGCAGCCACAGGTAAAGGGGCTCCCCTTACAATGAAAGCTGGCACACTGTTGAGAAAGGTGGACTAGAGTAAGAAGGTTATCCCAAAAAAGGGGAAAGATGCTTTAAGGAGGAGACTGCTCCTTGTTTTCCAACATCGTCAGTGCCGGCCAGCCCTGAAAGCACAGACACGCCTCTAATTTTACATGGGCATCTTTGATTGCCTTAGCAAGCAGCTCAATCCCCATTTTTCTGAGGCTTTGGGATATCTAGTGGCATGGAAAAGGTTTCGTTTATATAATTATCAGCATAGGGACCATGTGGATAGCTCAGCGGCATGGCGCCTGCCTGGCAAGTGCGAGATCCTGAGTTTGATTCCCAGTTCCAAAAAAATAAAAAAGAGATTTTGTAATTATCACCATGAGAACCTGAGCAATGAAGAATCTGTCAGTCCTTGTAATCTACCTCCATCTTTGTAAGAAGTGTACAACATGGACTGAATATGAAATGACTTTTCCTGGCAAATCTCCCTGACCCTTTTGGGAAAGAACTGTTACTGTCACACTTAATGTCATTCTGATTATATAAATATGGAGCTCTGATGATACAAATATGGAGCTCTTTTGTACTCCCTTACTCTCTGAGTGCTAAATAAATACTTGTTGACTGACTGATTATTCTTTCCTTGCTGATAATGCAAAACAAAAGGATGTTAAGTGATTGCTGAGTAATATCCTGCTCTCATCTGTTAGATCATCTCAGCCAAAAACCACCCCAACCCCTGCATCAGGTAGTAGTTCCCCTCGTGGTACTGCAAGTGGGTTGCCATCCCCTCTTTAGGGCCAACAGTCAACCACCTAGCTTCTAGGAGGATTAGCTGCTAACATCCCACAGCTGTGTCCCTCTCTAGGCTTTGTGCTTGGCTGGAAGGAAGCTCCTTCACTTATTGTTACAGTGGCCACCTTCCATGACTTCTCAATGGATCTCTTGTCTCTGTGAAGACAAGTGTCAGCAGCTAGCCCAACCCAAGTGTTCCCATGGGATCTGCTAAGGCTTGGGTGCAAAATGTATTGCACTTCACTTTGCCTTTTGTTTCACTTTGCTTCTTACCCCATTCATAGATGTTGGTTCTAAGATTCTTTACTAATCTCCATTTCAGAATCTATGTTCTGGAAAATCAAAAGTAAGTTTTATCCTCTTACCTCCTATTTGGCTTCCAGTGTTTTGTCTCCTACTTCTTCATGTAAACAGATATCTCCATGAACAAATATCTGAGTCTACAGTGTGTGTCTGTGTTTGAGGGCTTATAGTTTATTTTCATCTCTAGACTCTACCAGTCCAATCAGGACCTGGATCCAATGACAAAGATAGGATTTTAAGTGGATTAAGCAGAAGGGATTCTATTTACTCACAGGATGGGAATGTTCAAGAGGTGGTCTGACTCTAGCAGCAGCTTGATCAAGACTCACACAATGTCACCAGGCCTGCTGTGCTTTGGATATGGGTTGAGTGTGTTCCCCAAGAGTTCCCATGTTGGGAGCTTGATCATTGGTGTGACAGTTAGGAGATGGGCATTCAGCAATGGACATTTTTCTCTCATATGTCTCCTAGCCCACTGATGTCAACTTGGCTTACAGCCTTTGGAGGATCCCTGAGTCAAGACCTGGGTTACTTGGCTTTACATGAGGCCCTTGATGAATGTGACACTTCAGTACAAGTTGAGAATTCATCCTGTGGTCAAGCTGAGCCACCGGCTTGGGAGATCCCTCTCGTAGCCACAGCAGATGTGCAAAGAACAAGCCTAACTGCACAAACACATGTCAAGTCTGCTTGTGCTGCATTTGCTAACATCTCACTGACCGAAGCAAGTCACATGGCCAAGCCCAAATTGAAAAGCTGCCCATTGTAAGCCAAGTTACACGGCCAAGGCCAAGACTGACACAGTCAGTGAAGAGGTGTACTCCTTTCATGAAAGCAAGAGGAGCAGATCAAGGTCTGAGAAATCAGCACATCTGAGTCTTTCCCAACATGAGTATAATCTGATCAGTACTTATTTATTCCCAACTTCATGTTCAAGGAGAATGCCTGCATCTTGTCCCAGCAAACCTCATTGTTTCTTGCTGTCCTTAGAGCATTCTCAGGCATCTCTGCACCAACCACTGTGATGCACAGGGTCGTATGCACTGACTGGAACTAGAGAGGTGAATCACATTCAAATTGCAAGGGTTAAATTCCACAAGCAGACATCAGGACACTGTTATAAGAATGAAGCCATGCTGGGCATGGTGGCACACACCCGTAATTTCAGCTCTCAGGAGGCCGAGGCAGGAGGATCATTGCAAGTTTGAAACCAACCTGAGCTCCAAAGTGAGCTCAAGGCCAGTCTGAACTGCAGAATGAGACCCTGACTCACAAAAGGGAAAGAAAAAAAAAATGAAACCAACACACCTTGGTTTGTAAGAAATCACATCTGTCCACTGCAAGGCCCACACTCCTCACACTCCGTCTTTCCCCCTGCCCCAGAATCTCTGTCTTCTGCTTTTAATGCTCAGGCTGTTTCTTGTGGGCTTATATTCATGAAGCTTGCTATTCTCTCATGTTCTGCACGGAGTCTTGTCTGGACTCTGGATACTGGACCTACTTTGCAGTGTGTTTGCCTCTCAGGCTGCCCTCTGCAAGGCTCTGCAGTGCTCTTTCTCTCAGGCCTTTTTCTCCAGAGAACTGATCTCAGAACACTCATTGATGTCCAATCCAGCTTCCAGTTCCTGGTGTCAACGATCTCTTTGACGTCACCTTTTTTTTCCTGACTCATATCGATAACGCAACCTTTTGGCTCCAGCCAGTAGCTGTAGCTTGCCAGGCCACACACTGGTCACCTTAACAGCCAGGTCCCTGGACCTGATGAATCTCATGTGACTGCCTTGGGGCCTCCCTCAGGTCTGTTCTGCAGGAGAGAGATTTATTTCCTTGATGTTTTAGAGCAGGAAAAGACTTGCTTCCTGGAGGCATGCCAAGAAGGAGGCAATCCACCCAGGAAACAAACAAGACCCTTTTCTCTCTAGTCTTTCCTGCTTCCCCATGTCAAAGCCTCCCTGCGCTCCGTGAGTGAAACGAAAGCTGTCAGGATCAAAGGGCCACATTTGTGATGAACTGCTGTTGGCTGGACCCGCAGAGGAAAGACTGTCAGCACTTTAACTCCTTGTTACCCGTGAGGTGCTGGCTGCATTCATAAGACTTCTGAAGTTTCGTCTTGGTAAATGAAACATCTTTTTACGAGCAGAGAGCCTTGCCAATCGGAAGGTTTGAAAGGATGATGAAGGACTCAAAAGGCAACAAAAAGTGCCTCAGAGTACTTCTTGATTTCCTAAACTGCTTCGTAGTAGATGACCTAATATATTTGCCCCAGGAGAGTGAAAAGGCTAGAAACATGGCCTCTGAAGACAGGCTGATTGTACTGTTCTCTCTTTCACTGTCCCTCACTGGGAGACCTTGAATAAGCACAGTTTCACTATATCTGAGTTTCTTCATCAGTAAAATAGAAATAAAAATTACAGGGATCCCATGGTGGTATTAGGAAGATTAAATGAGATAGTGCTTATAAGATACTCACCCCATTAATTTTCATTGTGGTTATCATCTTTACTACGTTTACGTTCCTAAGGAAAAGGGGCAAGATCAGATTTGCTCTCTCCTGTTAGAGCCAAATGTTACAAGATGTGTTCTGCATTATCAAAAAAATCACACAGACTCAGAGTCTCTTGGGGCTTCTGGTTCTGTTAAATGAAACTATGAATGAATCTCTGCTATGCCTTCCAAAATTAGATCATTTTCCAAAGGAAAAAAAAAAAAAGAAAAGGTACAGCCTAAGAAGAAAACAATCATATGGGCAAAACTGGAAGCAACACTACACCATGCGTGCCAGGGTTATAGTTCAATGGCACAGTGCCTGCCCGGCAAGCGCAAGGTCCCAAGTTCAATTCTCAGTACCAAAAAACAAAAAACAAAACAATAACAAAAAGACTACACCATGGGTCAGCCTCAGTCCTTTCATTCCCTAAATAGTTTCAGAGGACTCTGGCTTCATAATATTAACAATGAGCAAGAAGGTTAACTAACTAATGGAAAAGACAAGTGTATACATTGCTAACTGTATGTCTGGGATGGATGTCACAAATATATAAATAAACACTCAAACAGTTTTGCAACTTATTACTTACTGAACTGCATACTGATTTATGAACATTTTAAATTCTTCATTGTGGAGCCCATACGAAGAGTTAAGTAGTTGAGAAAGCACCAAGTGCTTCAAGTTTCTAGATCATTCTACTGAATTAAAATTAAGAATGGACTGAGATTTTTGTTATTTAGCTCCAGCAATTTAGAAGACATTTCTCGTCTTGTCAGTAAATTTTATTTATTTACTTCATTAGACTTAGAGCCATGAAATCTTTCTAATACACATTACCGACACCCAATCTGGTTTTGCAACTGTTGTGAACCATAACACCACAGATGAGGATGGCCACAAAATTTGAGGAAACCACAGTGAAAAATGTCACTTGTGGTTTATTTTTCTAGAGTCAAATTAAGGGGAAACATGATGGTTTCAAGAAATAAGCTATTAAATTTATAGAGTGAAAAACATCTTAGTTTTAATCATAGTCTAGACTGCCTATCTTGGCAACCATCTCACTCAATGCAGAGTAATTTGTGGAATGCGGGGTCAATTCAGCAGCAGCTAATGAGGGGTAGTTAGTCTTAACACCATGCGGGAAACCTGCTTCCTCTCACTTACTGAACAAACCAAGTAGATAGAAAATTAATGAAGGGCAAAATACAGAGACAAAACTGTTCTTTAAACACCCTTAGAAGTTGCACTATCACTACTTGCAGATTCTGTATTTACTCCTATATTTAGATGAAATATAAATTTTACTACATCATGGGTCAGCCTCAGACCTTTCATTCCCTAAATAGCTTCAAAGGACTCTGGCTTCATAATATAGCAGTGAGCAAGAAAGGTCTGCCAGCAAATGGAAGAGACAAGTATATACATTGCTAACTATGTGTCTGTGATGGGTGTTATAAATATATAAATAAATACTCAAACAGTTTTGCAACCCAACCCAAAAGTTCTTCATTAACTACATGTACCTTAAGTGAAAGGAAGTTAGGTACTGCCTCTAACTTTTGCAAAAGTACTAAGTGCAAAACTATAAATAGAGGATATATTTATATTCAAATAAAATACAGATTTTAAAAATTTTTATTTTAAAGAGAATAAATCGAAGCAAAATAAAACAGAATGAAGCCAATTAAAATGAACCAGTGTAAGTGGCACAGGACTTCAAAACAATAGGAAATCAACAATGGTTACCATAATGCTTCTTGTTGTCTTCCAAATAGCTGCAGATACCTTCAGACATAGTAAAAATCAAACAAAACAGAACAGAATAAAACCCAACCCAATGAAACAATGAAAATGATACAGGATTTCAAAACAAGACAATAGGGAATTAATAATGACTACCATCTTCAGAAGGAGATCCCCCAAAAATGCTACATTGCATATTGTTATCCTCTGAATAGAAGATCAGTCTACTGGCTTTAGACCTGCAAAGTCAGTGAAACACTAAATGCTACACGCATTAAATTGTATTTTACCTCAATAACTATCATCACACCCTGTGTTTATCTGGATTAGCAGGTCTCTTACAGTGGGGGTGGGGGTGGGGGTGGGGGAGTGGTTGGCTGTTTTTGTTTCCTAGCCCAAGTGCCTGAAGGGGCTGGCATCTGGCTCTCCCCTCAGCGGCCCAAGCAAGGCCCTGATTCGCAGGGAGGGCTTGCTTCTTGGTGACTTCTTGCTCTCTTTCCCTGCAGTCTGCGAATGGCACTGACTCATGGGAAAAGGCTGGCATCTGGCTGTCCCTCCAGTACCCCATGCATGGCACTGATTCAAAATACAGATTTTAATAAAGTACTTTTCTATTTACAAATTTATTTCTATTTGACAACTATTCCCTCATAACAAAAATATTAAATGTAGGTTTTATATGTCTGAAAGTAAACTAGCAAAAAAAAATTTTGTGATGATTTTTCTGAGTGCTCTGTTGATGGCCAGTGATGTTTAGGTGAGTAATAAAATGAAAATATATATGACTCACAACTCATTATACAGTAATAACATGAATTTAATGGATCTTACTTTCACTTGTTCAAGTAAAGCTGAATTTTTATCTCTCTAAAAATATTTTTGAATATTATTGAGCTATAAGTGAAATACAAAAATGCTTATAAACATATAATATATACAACTTGATGAGTTTGGACATATGCAGATAACCATGGAACCATCACAATGAAGATGATAAACATAGTCATCACTCCCAAGTTTCCTGATTCTCTTTTGTTGATTTTTTTGTGTCTCATTTATTGTTTTTGTGGTAAGAACACTCCACCTGAGATCTACCATATTAACTGTGCATTTTTAAGTGCACAGTACATTACTTTTAGCTATAGGCACTAATATTGTACCCAGATTCCTAGAAATCATCTAGCATAATTGAAACTTTATACTTATTGAACTACTCCCCATTTCCCTATCACATGCAATTTCCCTATCACTGGCAATCAACCTTCTATTTTCTGTCTCTGTGAGCTCATTTTTGATACCTCGTTTAAGTAGAATCATGTAGTATTTGCTTCCCTGTGACTGGATTATTTTCTTTAGCATAATGTCCTTCAGGTCCATCCATGTTGTTGCAAAGTAGTATGGTTTTATTTTTTTGTAATGCTGAACAATATTTTATTGCATTAGATGCTATAGTTTCTTCTTCCATTCAGTAAGGCTACTTTAGTGTCTTGGCTACTGTGAAAAATGCTGCAATGAATGCAGAAGTATACATAACTCTTGAGAATCTGACTTCAGATTTTTTGACAATTATGTTTGCATGTGTTTGAAGCACATGCACATATATGGAGTAGAAAAGACTTTACACAAAGGAAGTCTTTAAGAAGTTTTTTTTTAAATAAATGAAAGCATTTAAATGACAATTTCACACCAAGCACAATTTACTAATGGATAAGGCCCAACTTCTCTTTTCTTCTTCCTCAGACATAACTTCTTTGTAGTGCACAGTGGCATAGGCTTTGCCATTGCTGGAGTCCCCAGTAGGTTCAGGCATTACCCCCAAGTCAGCTTCTTCTTGTTGTGAGTAAAATACTGAGATCAACTGATCATCCCTCCCCCACCTCCTAGCGCATGGGAGTATGAGTGATGCCAAAGTGCAAAGCCGATGCTAATTGTCTGTTGAACAGAGGACTCTGAGTGGCCCCATTTGAATTTCTCACTTTCCATGTGGCACTGGGAAAAGCAGGCCATTTACCCATGATGGATAGAGTACAGGACTTGCTATAAATATTATTTAGATTGCCTAGGACAGATCAAATGACTTGAAGAATTAACATCAGAATAAAAAGACTCAGAATCATGAGGAAAAGCCAGAAAACTCCAACCTCCTCAACACTGTCATTTCTCAACAGATTCAATTTGAAAAAGAAAGAAAGAAAGAAAGAAAGAAAGAAAGAAAGAAAGAAAGAAAGAAAGAAAGAAAGAAAGAAAGGAAAGAAAGATATTTTGAGATATATTCCTAGTTCTAATATAGGAGACTTTGGGTCCAAAATACAAAAAGGCAACTTTTTCATGAAATTACTAGACTCCAGATCTAATTCTTGTTTTCTGTTTACTCTTTTGATGCTCTCTAAAACAGAGAAGCTTTGCAGATAGAACTTGTGCCCAGAAATCTGGCCTCATGGACTATTTCTTTTCTTTTTCCAGTCTCCAGAGACAGCCAGAACTACCAGGAGGTCATGTTAATAAACAGCAGTACATTCAACTGAGGAGATCACTACTGAGTCACTTCAATTCATTTGTAGACCCACGGATTTTTGCTAGGAGGATGTGAATGTTATCTCTGTGTATCATTTCTGAAGTCATACCTCCCCTATTATACCATACTTGTCTGTCATAACCCAGCAGTCAGTCTCAGCACTAGTATTTATGTTCACTTTCAAACCCCTGGGTCAAATTACAAGGAACACTAACATCTTATTGCTGCCTTTTGGAGTGGGGGCTATAGTATTTTTCTAGCACTGTTTATTTTAAATTTCGAGTTATTATTGTTATTTCTTCTTGGTGGTTAGAAGTCCAGTTGGAAGGATTTTCTACCAGGCTGAGAGTTCCTGAGAAACCGTGACAATATTCAGCATTCATGCTAACCTAGACAGACATATTTTATAAAAATTGCATTGCCTTTGATTGCCTTCCTATGAATGAGCATGAATGTTGAGATTCTATTAGATTGGATTTCAGAACATATTTAACATATTTCTATCCAGCAACCTTGGGATGTCTCCTCAATAACGGAGATTATGAATGGATTGTTATTTGGTATGAAAACATTTGCTCAGGATAGATAGGCTTCCTGAAGAATGTTATACATCTTTATGGCTGACATTTTTGTTGTTTTGAATTAGGTTGGTTTTTCTTTTCCACCACCAGTTTGAAATATTTCCCCTATAAAACTCTTCCTATCCTACCTTAAACATAACTGGCAATTTTCCCTCGGAAATTTAAGAACTTGAATAAAGTCACATCCATGAAAATACTTTTATTAGTGGGAAAGCCCAAGTTTCCCATACTTGTATAAATACCAAGTGATAGTTGTTTAGTTTTTCATGTTTTAGGCTGGTGATCCAAGGAGCTGAAAGCAGGAACACTTTTTAAATTTTCATTTTTTCATGGTGGACTTCATGTTTAAAGGAAATTAAGATTATTTTTTCTCTCAAGTATCCAAAACATTACTTAAATAATTCATGAATGTGAATATCCTTAGGAATATTCAAATAGAACAATACCAATTGTCCAATATTTTACACACAGAGGAAAGGAATTGATGCAAAAAGACAAAGCCAAATTCAAGGATGAGACAAGATTCATATGCCAATAAATTCTAAAGAGAGACAAGAATTTATATAAGTCATAAAAATCCATTAAGAGTATATGTGAAAGTCTTTACTTATAGGTCTTTTTAGGGATAAGGAAACCAACAATAGCAAAGGTTGAAGAGAATAATTCTAGAAAAAGTTTCATGAAACACACTTTTGTTCTGACTTCTTCTCTGTCTTCATGGGCTAATTAGAAATTCCTCATGTTAATCACCACCCTAAATGCCTAATATCTTGTCTAACCCAAACAATTCCTCTTCATTGAGCAGCTACCCACCACCTCTGGCTGAACAGGATCACAGAGTTGAAGAGTCTGTGCTTAGGAATATGAACTTCTTGGAGGCTGGGATCATTCTTCAAAGCTCTCTGAGTAATCAGTTTCGAGAGGCCTTTAAACTACAGCATGGTTTTGAAGATGGCAGAGTAAAGCACTTTTCATCTCTTTCACCCCCCCCAAAATTATCCTAAAACAGAATAACAAGAAACAGAAAGCACAGATCATTTTTGGCTGGAAGATGTATGAAGCCACAAACTCTGATATAGGAAGATTAAAGTAGATAAAGAAAGGTTACACGACATAGCAGAGAGGAGGAAGGTGAAAACTAAGACTCTACAGAATAAGGTATGAATTAAGGCTAGACTCCAAGAAAAGACACAAGAATTAGACGCTCCAGGTACGTCAGGTAAGATTTTTCTTATGTGGAGTAGGAATAGAGGAGAAGGTAAGTGACAGACCAGCAAAAAAGCTCAAAAAAAGAGACTTATTTCTAGTAGTGTGATAGATTTGGTACTAAAGTATCTGTCTACCAAAACGCAATTACACTCTGTGTAAACTACAACAAAAGTCATTTTAATGTATTTTGTGATTACTAGAAACTAAGAGAAATCTCCAGTTTCCTTCCCTATGCTCTTAGCTGAGTTGGAAAAATAGTGCTGAAACCTGAGTCCCAAATCACAACAGTAAGTAAACTTCAATAAGTACATTTCTAGGTTGGTTGCACTAGGGTTATGAAAGTAAATGTGCCAACACCTGATGAGCTGGTGTTGAGAGATTAATCATGGATGGTCCCATGGCAAGACATGAGAGATAAATATGAAACTCTTAATTAATTCAAGGCTATGAAAGTGTACACATGACTCCAGCCCAACATGTGCAAATCCTCTCTGGAGGAAAATGTCTCAAAATTCCTAAAGATTAAGGTCTAAAAAGTATGAGCACACAATCTAAAATTACAAAATGAAAAGGGCCACTTAGAAGCAAGATTGAGCTGAAACAATAAACTTGGGTTTAGATTCTAACAGCTTCAAGCTTCAGAATTATCAAAAACATAATCAAGAATAAAAAAATTTAAAAGACAACTTTTTAACAAAGGAGATAAGAACAAAACCATCAAAAATTGCTAGGCATGTTTGAAAAATGATCGAAATAAGTCATAAATGAAATACATAATTATTGATATTTAAAACTAAACAAATGAGTTTACTAACATAGTGGACTCAAGAAAATAGAGAACAGGAAGATGAATCTGAAGAAACGACCACAATGGAGCATAAAGAGAAAAGGAATACAAAATACAAATGGGCACTGAAGAAATATGAAAGTAGAATCAGAAGGACTAATATATGTAGAACTAGGTTTAATAAGGCAAGAATAGAGAATATGGAAGAAAGATCACATTTTAAGAGACAAAAGTTGATCTTTTTTTCCAGAACTGATTAAAAAGATACTCATAAACACAAAGATCATAGTGCATACTAAGCAAGATTTGTTAAAAACTATAGAATGGAATAATTCTAGTGAAAAGAGACATTATATTAAAAGCACCCACAGAGAGGAAAGAGGTTACCTATAAGAGAACAAGAATTCAGATAGCCAGAAAGGGAGGAATATTGTTCCAAGTGCCAAGGAAAGTAACTGTCAAGAATTGTGTGCCAACACCACCACTAAGTTAAAACTGGATGCCAATACCATAAATTAAAAAAAAT
>RJWT010019866.1:0-18203 GCA_004365215.1 Cuniculus paca | reverse complement strand
GAGAGGAGGCCAGGCCTGCTCCATCACAAAACCACTTAACATTTAAAAAAAAATCAAAAGGCTTCACTGGTTTCTTAGACTCTGTGTGGCAGGTTTTTGGACGATCCTCAACACAGCATGCGATCATTTGTAGTGCTCCCTCTGGGTTAGAGTTCTCTGTAACTGAGAGTCAAGTCTAATAGGAAGTTGGATTTGGTGCACAGTAAAAATGGCAGGTGCTTTGTAGGCAGCTGAGCAGCCGTGCTGTTGCCTGGCAGCTGTGGGTTCTGAGGGCACAGCTGCCTCTTCCCTGTGGTGGTGCTGGCTAAAGGCAGTCGATCAGTGAGCACCAACCTCATGATGCCCATGGCAGCAACTTCTTCCTTCCCTGGGGCAGCTGCAGTCCCCAACTGAGATGCCCCATGAAGTCCTTGACTGAAGGAGCAGGGCAGGAGTGAGGAGGAAGGTGGGTCAGATCAGTGGACCCCCTGCCAAGGCTCTGTTGCCACATTGAAGTGAAGGCTTCGTTTATCGTGGGTGGCCCGGGATGGTATCCACGACTCCTATATATCACACCTACAACTCTGGGGTCTTTTGGCTGTCCGGGTTATGGTCACTTCCTTCTTTCACTGGCAAAATCCTTCCTTTCATCTCCCAGCTCCACCTGAGAACACGGTCCTAGTTTGGACAAGTGCATTTCCTGCCTAAGAAGAAAAAAGGTGGTATGGATGAGACAGGTGCAAGACAGCATCAGGGCCCACCCTACCTAGAGAAGCAAAGTAGGTCCTTTTGGTCAGAAAGATAGCAACTCTCATCTCCACCACCATGGCAGAGCAGAGGAGGATGGTGCAGGAAGAGGAGGGAATGGGAAGCCTATTCCAGGCTACAGGCTCATTCTTGTGACCCATCCTCAGCCACTGGGGAAACACATGTCCAGGTCATGGGAGGAGAGAGGAGAGGCTCAGCACACCTCTTCCATGCCCTTCACAAGTGGAGGCTGAGAGCTGGGATACAAAATGCTCTTAGAGGAAATAAGCAAGCCCCGGTAAGTTCACAGTTCAGAGTACTGAACTCTTCAAAGAGAAAACTCCAAGGAAATCTAATTAGGAAGCCTGTAATCCAATAAGCGTCTGTGCTCTGGCACTGCGTGAGGGAGAGAGAGTGGGAGGGAGAGAAGAGAGAAAAGGCTGGGAGGGATCCTGGTGATTTTTACTTACTTCTAGCTTGGCAGGAGCCACCAGTGAGGGCAGCCTGGCTGGGATGCTGATGATATGCTTTTGTTTAAGGCACCAGAGACGGGGTGAGCCCTCCTAAGAGCCATCTGGTTATTCTAAGCTGGAGAAATGTAGAACTGCTGAGGAAGGCTCCAAAGGTGTGCCCACCCCTCCCTCCTGTGCGCAGTGAAATCCCTGTGTTCTCCGTGGTGGAATCCTGACTTCCCTCACAGTCAGCCTCTCACTTGTTTGGAACTGTGATCAACACTGACAACGCTGGTGCCCATCTGCAAATGTATCGTCTGCTACTCCCCAGGAGCCAAGATGCAGGTTAGGTATAAACAAGTTGCAGATAAGGTAGGGACTGGTCAGCAGAACGAGGAGGAGCAAGTGTGTTAGCCTGTCTCCCTGTCCTCTCCAGCACTCTCCTGCCCTCTCTAGCCTTCAGAGACCTCCAGCACCTTGTGTTTGGATGAGGGTGCTGTGAGTAGCAAGAAGGGTCACGAGGAATATAATATGGTAGATAACCAAAGCATCAGGGTCACCAAAATAGTTTATTTTTTCCAGATTAGCAGATGCAAGGTTGTCGTTTAACTTTTGCTCTTGCTCTGCTATTGTTTTGATGGAAGATGAGGGGCAACAGGATGGGAAGGGTTTGGGGAGCTGTATTCGTGTCCTGACCCCTCCGTCAGAGCCCATGGTCCAGAGAAGCTTAAAGTGACTTGTGCGTATGTGCCTCATCCAGCGCAGCTCTTGAAATTCCGAGGGGGAGGATGGTGGAGGATAAAGAAATGAAGACAAGAGTAGAACGCTGAAAGCTGAGGTCCGGTGGAGCCCTCTCTCCTGATGGGAGAAAAGGAACTGCCCCAAGACTACAGTGCGTTTATTTATACTCTCAGCAAGAGGTTGATAACAGGCGACACCCCTCTCCTAGTGGGAGAAAGGACTTTCCTAACAACTTGTCTGGCTCGCGTTGGGCACTCTGTATTCTTGGGCTGGCCTTGCTTTAGCCCCGCCTGAGTGATCTGTCTTCAGATCAGCCCCTCCCCACACATGTGAACACTGCTGGAATCAAAGTAATAGCTGGCACCCTGGACTTGATAAACAATCTCCTAAGAGGCCTTCTTGCATTTAGTCTTGCTTCCTCCAATTCTTCCCTCCACACTGAAGGTCAAAATATTTTTCTAAAATACAACTGAATATATGTAGCCCCCATGGTTTCCTTTCCTCAAAGGGCAAGGCCTCTTGGAGGACTCCTTGGCTTGGAATGTGAGGCCTTGTGCAGTTGGTTCCTGGTCCTCTCCGAGTGCTGTCCAGTCCTGCCCTCTTGGCACCTGATGGCTTGAAGGTCAGGGCTGGTAGAGTGTAGATGACAGACTGTTCCATTCACTACTTGTCTTTCTCTGCATTTGCACCACAGAGGATGTGGACTTGTCTGGCGAAGTTGAAAAATTGGTGGTGGAGAAATGATTCCAGATGATTCATTTTTGTTTATTCTCTTCCCCTTTCAGGAAAGCTGAAGTACTAGGGCAAGTCTCCAGGAAATACTGCCCTCATCTTTAGGCCTCATCTTTAGGACTTTACAAACTGTGGGGTTTTCAAATAAAATCCACACTGTGGTAAAGAGGTAGAGGGGTGCTTCTTTGTCTAGGCCCCGTCTTACTTGTGAGAAAAGACTTCTAATGGCATGCTGGCAACAATGCCTTCTTATTGTTGTAGTTGCGAAGAAATCCTCACGTGCTTGTTGATACATGTTGAGCACTTCTAATTCCAAAAGCCCCCAAATTTGAAAATTTTGAGCATCAACATAACACCACAAGTAGAAGATTCTACATCCGTTTCATGTACAAAATTGCTTTAAAATTGTGTAAAATTATCTTCAGGGTAGGTATGTACATAAGGTGTATGTGGAATACAAGTGAATTTCATGTGTAGACTTGGGTTCAGTCCCCAAGATATCTTACTATGTATATGCAAGTTTTCCAAAATCCGAAAACCATCTGAAATCTGAATCACTTCTTGTTCCAATAAGGAATAATCAACCTATAGAATGTGACTCACAAACACATATTGAAATGGCCAAAGTTAGGGATACGTATGCAGCTCATTGGCAGAGTGCTTGCCCAGCATTTGTAAGGCTCTGGGTAAATAAAGCACAGGTTGTACAGGGAAAGGCAAGTATTTTGGTAAAGGAAAATGACAGAAAGAAAAAAAAAATCCAATGCAGAATATACTGTGGCCTTTTCTTTCTAAACTCATGTCAACTATGGGATGGGGTCAGGCATAAGGCGTTTCTGGACTTTTCCAGGAGTCGCATTCTGATGGATATTTGCGAAGAGAGACTTTTCTTTCACACTTCGAGGCATGTCAGGAAAGAAGGAGGTCATGAGGGCCACTTCTTCATATGAAACTAACAGCCCCACCCATGCTGGTTACCTACAAAGGTAGTTAACAAACACGCGGGTTCCTTTCCTTGAATGCAGAGGAGTCTGTGAGGGCTTGTTATAGACGTGAAGGCTGAGGGTGGAAATCTTGACACACAGGGAACCAGGGCACTTAGAGCAAAAAGCAGAGCAGATGAAATACAAGAAATCAAGACATGAGAGAAGAAAACAGTAAACTGAGAAGAGACAAGGGTATGGAAATTGAAATGGCCTACCATGCTCCAGGCATGGTAGCGAAAAGAAATCAGTATCTGGCTGTAGCCTCACCATTTTTGAAAAAAGTTTTAGTATGAGAAATTTCAAACATAGGAAAAAGTACAGTAAGTCCCCCCTCCTCATGTACCTATCACCAGATAGGTCACTGAAATGTTCCCATATTTACTTTTTCTATCCCCTTTTCTTCTCTTGTTCTTTTTCTTCTTTCCTTTTGTTCCTTTTCTTTTAATTTTTGCTGATGCATTTTAAATCAAATCTCATATATCATATTATATGCTTTATAGATCTAGTATACATCCCTAAAGATGTGGCATTTTTTTCTCATAATTACAATATTATCATACCAAATATAACTATTAATTATTATATTTGGAGTCATCTAATACTGAGCCATAGTACAGTTTCCCTGAATGTTTACCAGAAAAGTCTACAGCTATACCACCCTGAGCACACCCAATCCTGTCTGAATGTTTACAAAATGCCATTACAATTGGTTTGTCTCAGTCACGATGGAAACAGAATCCATATATGCGATGTCTTTGGTGGTTTTACAATATGTGCTCATATTCTTAAAAAAATATTCCTCCTTTTAAACAATGAAGACTAAACTTACTCTCCAAAATGTAGGCTAGATTTAGTGACTTGCTCTTAGCAAAGAATGGGTCAGAAATAAGATGGGTACATGAGTTCTAAGGCTGGGTCACCCAAGCCAGTGGTCCTTCTGCCTCATGCTCTTTTGTGAGTTCTCTGTGGAGGAAGCCAGCTGCCCACTGCAAAGACATTCAAGTGGCCCATGGAAAAGTCCACATTGGGAGGCACTGAGGACTCCTGCTGTCAACCAGTCATGAGAGAGTGTCCACTCAGAAGTGTGTCCTGAGACTCATCAATCTTTGGGTGAATCTGAACCCTAGCTCACATTTTTGCAGCAACTTCATGAAAGAGCTGAACCATAACCACCCCCTAACCTATCTCTGAATTCCTGGTCCACAGAAATTGTGAGATAATAGCCTCATTGTTGTTTTAAGCCACTGCATTTTGGTGTCATTTGTTATGTGGTGATAGATAAAAGAACTGTTATGTTTCTGAAGTCTCTTTTAATCTAGGGCACACTACTGTTTCATTTCTATTTTTGTCATGTTTGATAAACTGAGTCATTTCACAAAATGTCCACCATCTGGATTTGTCTGTCAACTTCCCAGGAGTGTCCTTTAACTTGCTCTTCTGTCCTCCAAATGGAAGTCAGCTCAGAATCTTGATTTGGGTTCAGTATTTTTGGCAAGAGCACTTCATAGATTGTGCTTCGTGTGTGCGTTTATGAACATCACAAAGTGTACCATGTTCAGCAGTGCTGAGATTAACCAGTAGGGTCTGGTGGTCTGGCACCATTTTCAGATTTAAAGAATGCAAGAGAAAAGTCCTGTATACGATCATGCCATCATAAAGAATAAATTACACACTGTGGGAGCCAGATCTGAGAGATACGACCAAGGAAGTTGGTTTTCTACAACAGAATGTCCGACTATGACATACAAAAGTGCAGAAATTATACCAACCGCATAGACTTCTTGAGGGAACAAAGCCTTAAGGATGTGCGTAGGTTATCCACACATCCGTTTGTTAACACAGGGCATGTCTGAGACTCGCTCATGTGCCAGGCACTATGGAAGGCAGAGCTGAGCTGTCTGGGAAGGAATGAAATTAAGCACTTGAGCATAGAGAAGCCCCATGTGGAATGCAGGGCCAGGAGGTGAACTCCACCAGTGACACACACTGAAAAGTCGCAGCCACCTTCATCAGTCTGCTGCAGAGCCCTGTAGGTCTGGCCATTATTCTGAGGCAGCTCAGGTGGCCTCCTCCTTCAGCGTGATCCGATTGGAGGTGGGACTGGAACATTCACAGACCCCTGAGCTGTGGCAGTGGGAACGAAAAGAGCACAGCACAGCACAGGCTCTGTAGCTGAGCAGGCAGCACAAAGTGAGAGGCTGATCCAAAGCAGGCAAGAAAAGGAGCTCGGGAGCAGGCTGTGCAAGGGGTGCCTGCAGTGCTGGCGAGAGAGGAGGTTTTGCTGGCAGGAGTAGAAGAACAGTCTGCTGCTGGATGAATCGTCTCGAAGTTTCTAGCCCTCTTCTTGGGGTTGGACTATGGATGTGAAGAGGCATTAAAGGAGCGTTGGAGATGGGCTTCAGAGATGTGCAGGGAGTAAGAGCGAAGTCCTCTTATAGCCTCTGGATCTTCCTAGTGTCTTTTCTGCTGGGAGGTCTCAGGTCTCTGATGGTGGCATTGCCCTGTGCCAGGCCATCTTCCCCTGGGCCCACAGTGCAGGTCCAGCAGCCACCAGTGCACATGTCCCAGATGGCAGCCTTGACAACGACTCCTCCTCTGCCTGTCACTCTAACAGTCATGTCTAGGAGGACTGTAGGCACGGTGGCAGAGGGTTTCCTGCCCTGTGAGGCTGCTGCGGGCCTGCATATTGGGCGGTGGCACCTGGCTTTGGATGGACTTGGGAGTCCAACATCAGGTGCTAGGTGAGAAGCAGACAGGTGGGCTCGCTCAGTACCACTGCCAGGTGGAGGTAGGGCTGCTTATCAGATGGTGCCTGGCCTTGGGTCTCTCCTGTCCTGTGGAGAAAGGGCTAGGAGAAGTTCTAGAGTGGCTAATGTCTTACAATGAAGAAGGAACACTGATTTTAGAGATAAACAGAAAGTGCTTATTTTTCCTGGAGTACATCTCCGATCAGATTTAACAGAAAGCTATCAAACCCTCTGCAGTTAGAGCCTGTCTTCTCTGTGTGAGCTCCTCCCTACGCCCTTGGGGTGATGCTCTGTGACTCAGTGGGCCATCCATCCTCACCAGCAATCCTTGTGCCCTGCTTGATCTCTTTTTCTCTTCTTTCCTATTGCTTCTCTTCAGAGGCAGTATGAAGCCCCCCACCCTAGCCAAGCTTTGACCTCCCAATCTGGTTTTAACTCCAGCATGTGTGTTTTAAGTCACTTTCTCATTGCTGAATCACAGCACTGGACACCTGAAACTCAACATGAGAAGAGGTATACTTTGGCTCACAGTTTGAGAGCTGGCTCTCAGGCAGGAATGGCATAGTGGATGTGTCTGGGTGAGGAGGAAGGCAGCTCACATCATGGCTGACAGGAAGTCAAAAGAGAGGGAAGCTGAGAGAGCTGGGGAGGGAAATACACCCTTCTAGATCACACTTCCAGTGACCTGCCTTTTCCCACCAGACCTCACTTCCTAATGGTACCTTTTTCTCTGAACTCATCAGTAGACCAATCTTCTGAGGATAACAGCACCTCCATGATCCAGTCACCTTCCAGCAGTTCTATGTCTGAACACATTGGTCTTTGGGGAGACATTCTAGAGCTAACCCATAGCAGCATGTATCAAACACTAGCCCATCAACTCTCTCAGAAATGTTCCGTCCACATTTTGGATGCTATGTGAAAAGAGAGCTAGACTAGGTACCATTAGGCTGATTATATCCTCAACTGGCCATGGGGCCTGGGGATGTCTTTTGACCTGTCTGTTTCCTGTTGTGTTCTCATTTTAAGGTGATTCTATAGGATGCTGTGTGGACTGAGTAAGATGGTGTTTGCTTCTCTGCTAGAGGATAGATAGACGACTTGTTTGTGAGCAACCCTGCTTTGAGGCCAGAGATCATCCAGCCCAATCCTGAATGGGCTGAAATATAAATGGGCTATTATTTGAGGTTTCATGGACACAAGAGATTTGATCTCCTCCTTCCTGAGAGAGCTTCCCAGTGTATCCAGAAGACATGCCCACCTTAGCCTGTGCCTGTTGCTTGTCCTTTCTCTCTGCTGCTGACAGAAAATGTCAGCAGGCCAGCTTTCTGGGAGTCATGAAGCAGGTTGGAGACATGGCAGCCCAGCCCTCCAGCCCTAAAATGTTCCAGTCAGGCCCAGTGTCTGCACACTGACTCCCCAGGGCCCACCTTTTATCGCTTCTTCCTTCGGACACATCCAAAGCTTTCTTGGTATCATTTCTCACTCTTTGTTTGCTTCAGTTTTTACCTTTCAAGTTTTCCTGTGTTCCCTAATTTCTCCAGAAGCTGGACAGATGGGCTGGTTTCTTGAGCCAAGATGAAATCTAAAAATCATCTCAAAGAGAAGGGGAGGCTTGGATGGGTCAGTTAACTTACCCGCCTCTCCTCCATGGCTGGTTTGCATCACAAATGCATTGTGCTTTTAGTAAGTCATCTGGGCGTGGCCATACTCCCTGCAGAAGGCATCTAGCAGCTTGTGTCAACTTGTGACAAAGGACACTGGTTGTCTGGAAATGGCTGAGCTCCCTCAGCTGGTGTGGAATCAGGTGGTACAGGCTGGGTAAGGGATGGTGGGTATCCTACCCCATGCCTGCTTTGTGTGACTGCTGGACTGAGGCCTTGGAGGACAAAGAGCATCTTGGTAAGAAGACCACAGTTGAGTTTTTTGGAACTCTGTAGCCACTGCCCTAGGAATAAGAAGTGGACACAGTTTTATCTTTCCGTCACAATTTCATACCTGGTCTTTGGGCTCATGAAAACAGGGTCCAGTCTGTTTGTGTAAAGGGAATAATACAATCCTGAGAACAACTGCTCTGGGCAGGCTTCCCTTACTTTAACCTTGTTCAGGCTTGCACTATCACAGTCTGTTTACTAGTCGTAAGTGAACAAGGGGTATCCCAGGTGACCAGCTGACCATGCTGCACTTTCCAAAGCCGTGGAACTCACCCCTTGTGCAAAGCTTGGCTGGTGAGGCCAACATGGGAGCCAGGAGTGTGTGGAGTGCTTAGAGATGTGCCCACTGAGCTTGCCCTTTCTGTTCCTAAAATACTGTCTTTCTAAATCCAGGTCTTTCTGGAATCTGGCATCTGCCTCTCTGGACTGGGGAAGGGGTGTGGACATATGAAGGATGGGACTCTCTCCTTGCTTTCTGAACCATATAATCTTGAAATTCACTTTCTTTCCTTCTCCCCTCATTTAGTAGGGTGTGTTGGTGGTGGGTAAATTTACCATTTAGTCTGTAGGTAGGAGAATATTGAGGTGGGAGGAGTGAATAT
The DNA here is from genome assembly GCA_004365215.1 of Cuniculus paca. NCBI lineage: Eukaryota > Metazoa > Chordata > Mammalia > Rodentia > Cuniculidae > Cuniculus > Cuniculus paca. Next base: position 9,283 of record RJWT010019866.1, on the reverse strand, counting down.
TACCCAGAGTTCTTGGGCTTAAAGTTAGATATAGTAACTAGAAATGACTTGGGGCTCTTCCTTTTGGAGAGGGGTTGAGATGGTAATGTTAGGTGGGTGAATTTCAAAAAGTCTGTGTGGAAAAACTGCACAATGAGCACTTACTGGGCACCCGATTTGGCACGTAGGGGGAGCCAGGGACTGTGCTAAAACTTTCCATGCACTATTTATGTAATTCTCCTGCAACTTTTAATGGAGGTATTGTCCTTGTTTTAGAAATGAAGGAACAATTATAGAGTTCAAGTAGTCCTCCCAATGTCCTACATGAGTCAAAGCAGGATTCAAACTTTGACACTGTGGCTTCTAAGTCTTTAAATTATAGAGCTGTCTAAACAGGTGTGTGTGTGTGTGTGTGTGTGCGCGTGCGCGCGCATATGCGTGTGTGTGCATATGCACGTATTGTGTGTGCACATGCAGGCGTGTGTGTGTCTGCGCTCGCTAATCTTTCTGTGCCGGCATGCGACAGGCAGCCAAGGTGTTCACATGTGTTGAAGTTCTTCATTTTGGCTACTTGGCGTCTCCTTTCCTTTTTGGGCAAGAGTACCCCTGTTGCCTTTGGGGAGTGTCCCCTACCTCATCCCAGGGGCTGTTGCTCATGGCTTTTGCACATGGTTGAGCTGTCGGACATTGTTCCTCAGGCTTCGAATCGAAAGTGGAGTTGCCTTGAGCGCTGTGCTGTGAGGACGTGGCCCTGAGCTCATGCTACCCAGGGCAGCTCCCGTGCTTTCCGAGGATTCCCTTTTCCCCATCCCCTTTCCTTTTCCTGCTTTTGGTTCTCTGAGATATGCTCTACCCTGATAAATCTTGCTTTCTTTTCTTTTTACCTTTTCTTTTCTTTTTTCTGTCCTTCCTTCCTTCCTTCCTTCCTTCCTTCCTTCCTTCCTTCCTTCCTGTTACACATTGCAACTGGAGGACATTATCTGATATCGTCCCTACTTTTTGTCTCCTGCTCGTCTAGTCTGGTTCCCATCGTGTCTCTAACTCACTTCACACCATGTTGCCGTTCCCAGAGGGAAACTTGCCATGTGCAGGACAATCGTATAGCCCACAAGTAGACTCCACTTGGAACAAGTTTTCCTTCAAGGTTCAAGGAGTCCTGTCCTCTTCTTGGTTCTGTCTTACCAGTCCTGTCCTTCCATTCTGGGTATCTTGCTTAGGGAGCATGAAGTCCTGCTTCCAGTGACAAAGTTGGAGACAGCTTACTTAGCCCAGCACCTTGTTTCCAAATCCTGTGGTAGAGGAGTCCCTTGGGGAGGTTTCCTGGGGCTGCTTTCTTGATTGAGATACATAGACCCCTTGGTATTCTAACTGTGGAGACGATGATGTGGGATCTGCGTTTGGGAGTTTGACTCCCTGATTTCCCATCCTGACCTTTAAATAGTGGTAGCTGTTGCTGCACAGCAGTTCTTCGCCAAGCACTCATAGTCTGCTAAATGTTAGTGATGATTCCTCTCTTTGGCCACTACTCTGTCTCAAAATACAGTTCTCAGGCTGGAAACAATGTGAATGTGTGTAGTGACTGGAGCTGCAGCTCTCCCTGGGCAGGCTGGACTGTCATCTCTTCCAACCACCCCACCCCGGTCAGGCTGTGATGGAATGTCCCTGATCGAGGCCACCCTTCATCCTTGCTTTGGCCCCTTTTCAGCTCCCCATCTCTCTTCATATGCAGAAAGGGTCAGCAAAACCTGCCCGTTAAGTTACCTTGCTCCTTTTTCCCATCTGTTACCTGTCAGTCCCCTAGTTCCTAATGGGGCTTTGAGGGGGTGATGGTGAGTTCTCCAGACCAGGATCTGTTCCTGTCCTCTTGGCTTCCCTAGTGCTGTGTCCTGGAATCCTCTGGCTGTCTCCAGCCTCATTGTCTTATACTGTGACCCAAAGGTTTATTTCAGCTTTCTAAATCTGGATGACTCTGATTTCTAAGCAGCATAGGTAACGGTACCAGGTCCAGCTTTGTGGAAGAGGTTGATATCCTGCTTTTCAGCCTTCTTCTTGGTCTTCTCAGCTAAGAGATTGGCCATATCTTTACTTATCTGGCCCTAACAAGGCTCCTTGTCCCTCCCTGACCTTGTATGGGAGCATCTCCCAGTCCCTGTGACCTTAAAGAGATTGGCCATCAGATTGTCCCTTCACAGCTCACCTCACAACACAGGCCTTGATGACTGCCTCCCAGATCTTCCCAGGAAGGGTCTGGTGAAGTGTCAATGTCTCTGCATTTCTTCAGGATGCATTAACTGCATAGATACAGCTCCAGGAAAGTGACTTCTTCAGTGATGGGAGAGGAAGCCATTTCCCTTTCTCCCCTTTCTTTCTTTCTTCCATCCTCATCATGTTCTTGTCTATCTGCTACAATTCCTTAACCCATCGGTAAATACCAGTGCCTTTCCACTCCCACTAGGATCAAGCTAAATCTCCTTCTAGTCATTCCAATGCCTTCTGTTGTTACAAAGGTGGCTGCTTTTTAAAGTTTTCCCATTTCATTTTCTATCCTGCTTCTTCTGAAAGGCAATGGCTCTTTGGGTCCTTGCATCTTCTCTTTGTCTGGGGCAAAGTCAGCTCTGGATGTGGGGTGTGGTTTGTGTAATGTGAAGATGTCAGTGAGAATCAAATGATGGGTTCCCACCTGCCGCCTGATTTTCAGACACATAGTTAACTTACCTGTATGCCACTGGCTTTGATTTGCAGCCCAGGCATAATTCAAACACTAATATAGGGAGGCTTCAGATTTTGAAAAAATGAAACTGCTTTCACACGAAACAGTGCTTTATCTTGCCCATGGAGTGTGCTATACTTTTCTTAATTTCATTCAGCAAAGGACGGGGGTAAAAGAAAAAAATTGTTCAAGCTGGTTTTATTTTCATTATTTGAAGTCTGACTGGTTTTATAAGTTGAATCCCTTCAAACCTTTTTTGAAGCTGATTGTGTATTATCCTGCTGGGGTGCCCTTCCTGCCTAAGGAACTCTAGTCAGAGTCAACTAACTACCCTGCGTCTTCTGAGTATCCTTTCATTATTTCAGCACATACAACACCAAAATATATTAAGCCCTACGACTCAGAGAATCCCCTCAAAAATACCCCGAGGGCCACAAAAAAATAAAAGAAAAGCCAACTTTTTTCATCTTTTGACTGATTCATGGGACGCAGGAGGCCAGGATAACTTTGGTAGCTGAAACGTTTCCTGGAACACAGTGAGGACAGTTGTGCTATGATGTGAAGTCCCCATGAAGACATAGATGGCCTTTGCTAGGGATGGGAGATTCACCAGCTTCAAGACCACCTTTGCAAAGAGCAGTACTTCCAGGGACTGTCAGCTGTGCCTTGCTCTGGGATGGATGCCACCCCCTGGTACCAGCCATAGCATACACAGTGTCCAGGATCTCAGTAAGATCTTGATGAGTGGCATGGCTGAGATGAGTCATTCAATCATTCTTTAGCCTGACTCTCTTCTTACATATGTGGGTGAGATGGGCTCAGGCTCAGAGGCCAGGTTTAGGAACACTGATTGCTTATATGAGGATCAGTTCCACATGGATGAGATGACCATTATTTCCCCTTGATGGTTCCTCAGCTAATCATAAGCAGAATTGCTTAGCATTCTGCCAAAGGTCAAAGTAACAGGGATCATCTGATGATAACATTGTACCTACCTGGATTGGTCTGGACTCTGGGCTTTAGAATAAGACCAAAGAAGAGGGATGATAGAATGTGATTACCCTTTAAAGTTTGTCTCAAGAATGACTTGGGTGTTGGCGAAATTCCTGGTTCAGACCCTGCTCTCTTGTTTGGCCCCAAATTGGTCTCCTAGTGTCAACAAACGGAAGTCTACCTGATGCCCTGCAGAAAGCAAAGTGCCCTTTTCACATGAGTGGCTAAAGTACTGGAGTCATGAAGACAGCTCCAGCTTCGTACGCCCACGCACCTCTCAAATCTTACCAAGGGTGCTATTAATAACCATCTCTGACATCGGCTAGAGCGTCATCCTCTTCCCAATCGCCACATTCATCACTGTGTTTCATTATCACTCTGCACGTTCCTGTGAGTGCCAGCGTGTGGTCAAGGCCACCTCACCCAGAGCTGAGAAGACTCCAACTGGCAAGTCCAGGCTGTGAGCCAGAATTTGGTAAAAGACTAGAGAGGTGAAGGCAGGACTTTGAAGGTTGATTGTCTCTACAGTTAACAATTTAAAATCATGATGTGTGTCTGAAAAATATTCTTCTCCCAAACAAAACAAATCAGAGATCTGAGGAGTGGGAGGCTCGCGGAGAACACATCTCTGTGTAGAACAGTCATTTACTGACAGAGTAATGCTGCATCTCAGTAATAGGCCATTTTCCCCATCACTGCACAGAACTAACCAACCTCCAACTTGCATCTGAGTTTTCATCTCTGGATCTAGTTTGAGCTTTTTTTTTTTTTCTGGCAAAATCAACACAGTGAAATTTATTGCATTTCCAAATATCTTCTAAACATGCTATTCTAAATTTTATATAAAATAGGAAGGACCAAGAATAGCTAGAACAATTTAAAAAGAGAACATATCGGAGGGCTTTCACTACATGATTATAAACTAACTGTAAAGCTACAGTAATCAAGGTGGTGTGATATTGGCATAAATATAGACATACAAATCAGTGAAACAGAAAAGAACCCAGAAATAGACTGTCGTGTATGCAGTCAATTGATTTTCAATAAAGATGCCAAGGTAATTTGGTGGAGAAAGGATAATCTTTCCAACAAATTGTGCTGGAACAGCTGGATGCTCATATGGAAAAAAATAAAACTCAATCATTACCTCACGTCATACACAAAAATTAATTCAAACTGGATCATAAACCTAAGTGTAAATGCTAAAACTATAAAACCTCCAGGAGAAAAATTGAAGAAATCATCATGAACTTGGGATCGGTAAAGATACTGAGAATACAGAAAACAGAAACAAAAGACAAAATTGAAAAGTTTGATTCCATCAAATGCACTTTTAAAGATCCTGTTAATGAAATGAAGAAGCCAGAGATTTAGAGAAAATATTTTCAATATGTATTTTAACAAGATCTTGTATTCAGAATCTATGGAGATTATCCACAATTCCATAATGTAGTGATAAATGACCCCATTAAAAAATAGACACCTTAGTTACTTTCTCATGACTGGGACACAATGCTCGACACTCACCAGTTAAAGGAAGAAAGGTTTGTCTTGGCTAACAGTTTGTAGAGGTTTTAGTCCACAGACTGCCTGTTCCAGGGCAAGGCAGCATGGCAGGAGGACATAGCCAAGAGAAAGAGTTCGTGACACAGTGCCAAGAAGTAGAGAGAGGGACTAAGGGAAGAGGGAAGGAGATCGATCCTTCCAAGCCATTTCCCCAGTGACCCACTTCCTCAGCCAGGCTTCATCTCCCAAATCATATTTAGCTATAAACTTATCAATGGTCTAAGCTATTGATGAGTATCATGTCCTCGTGATCCAATCACCTCCTTGAAGCCTGACCTATGAGCACATGAGGCTTTAGGGGGGCATCTGGATATAAATGATAACAGTGGACAAAAGATTTGAATGACACTTTGCACACACAGAGTATATGTGTGGACAGTAAACATACACAAAAGATGTCCAACATTGTGCTAATTAGCTTTTCATGAAAAATCAATTTAAAGAAGGAAAGATTTATTTTGGCTTATGATTTCAGGGGTTTCAGTCCATGGTTGACTCAGTCATTTGGGGACCAATGGTGAGGCAGAACATCATGTTAGCCAGAACATTTGGCCCAGGAGGCTATTCATCTCAGGAGGCAGAAGGAATGAGAGAGGAAAGGGCTGAACACAAAATATCACTTTGAGGGTATGCTCCCAGTGACTTCCTCCAACTGGTCCTACTTCCTAAAGTTTGCACCACTTCCAAATAGCACCATCAGTTGGCAACGAAGCCTTTAATGGGCTTCTGGAGGACATTTAAGATCCAAACCATAGCAAACATTAGTTGCTAGGAAAATATAAATTCTGACAGTAAGGAGATATCCCTACACGTTCATTAGATGGCTACGATAAAAAAACTGTTAAGTCCTGAGGACATAGAACAGCTGGAACTTTCAGACCTGGTTGGTATATACAGTGGTACAACCACTTTGTAAAGTTGCAAATACACTAAGACCCACTAGTTTTACTCCTGGATTCGTATCCAAATGAAATGAAAACGTGTACCTTAAAAGTTGTACATGAAAATTTATAGTAGGTTTATTTTTAATAGTTAAAACCTGAGACTGTTTCAGATGTCCATCAACAGGTGAATGGATAAACAAACTGCAGGAGATCCATAGAATGGAACACTACTCAGCAATAAAAGAAATGAATTACTGATACTCGTGATGACAGGGATGATGCTCAAAAACATGTACATATGATATGATTTTATTGATTTGAAATTCCAGAGAAGACAAATCTACTCTACAGTCACTGAAAGTAGATTGGGATTGGCCCAGGCTTGTTGCCATTGTGTGGGATAGTGAATGGGCACTAGGGAACTTTTCGCTGTGATGGAAACTTGCTGTGTTTTGATTGTAAAATAACTGAAATGCTCTGAAGAAAAAAGTGTAACTCCCATAGGTATCTTTTGAACTTCTGAAGTTACTGCCTTATAAGGAGCTATGTATAGGGGCCCTTTTTATTGCTGAGTAGTATTCCATGGGGTGGATGTCCCACAGTTTGTTTACCTGTTTGCCTGTTGATGGACATTTGGATTGTCCTTTGAGCTCTTTTAGATAATTGTCTGTGATGAGGAACCACCAGAGCTTGTTCTATAGATCAGAGCCAGAAGAAACCATTTATAGGCCAGAGAGTTATTGTCTGAAGAGCTAGTCTGGCTCAGAAAGACTCTGACTTTCAGGAACCAGGAAGGGGATTTGCCAAAAGTCCAATTGGCCATTGGCCTATGGACAAATACTTAGACTGAATGAAACTGGTTTGAATGAAATTATCCAATTTAGTAATTTAAGAAGTACTGTGTCTAAATGTCCCTTTTTAAGAAAGTGGAATGTGATTCTGTGAATCTTAGAAGTTAATATTTACGGTTGATTTCCCCTTGACTACAAGCCTTAAAAGGGAAGAGACTCTTTCTCTGACTCACTTTTGTGTTTCTGATGCCTAACGGCATGCCTGGCACACAGCTGGCTTTAAATTAGTATGTTTTAAATGATGGTGTAACAGTTGTATGAGGTCAGGATTTATGGTTCTCTGTTGTACTAGTCAAGATAAAATAGGTTGTACTACAGTGGCAAAATCCTCAAAAATTCAGTGTGATTAAATGACAAAAGTTAATCTTTCTCACAGTATTAGTTAGCAGAATGGTCCTGCCTGACCGTGGGGTGAGGGTGGAGGGTAGAAGTACAGTTTTCCCTATTCCCAGAAAAGGAGGGATGTAAAAGAAGATGTGGTGAACACATAGCATTATTTTCTGCCACACTAACTCTAGAGTCAGTTATGTTCACAGTTTGAGGCCCATCTCTGTGGCCTTAGAAACTTCACAGTCTGAAGTGTTTGAAGAAAATGAGCCTTGTACGAAACAAATACAACGCTTCCTGATGGTCTGCACTGTTTCCCTGCTCCTTGTTGCTTTGATACTTTTTGTGTTGCAGTACCTTGCATCTGGAAAGGCCTTCCATGTCCTTCCTTGTTGGATGAACTAAATTCTGATCCCTTCTTAAATCCTCAGGAGTTACTTCTAATGATCCATTCATAGTCCATGGCCTGATTAACTGCACATATATTCAGTTACTGTTTTAGCACATTTTCTGTTGCTGTAACAAAATACCTAAGACCAGATAATTTATAAGCAATTAAGATTCGTTTGACTCATTGTTCTTAAGTCTAGGATGTCCAAGAGCATCTGCTTGGCACCTGGTGAGGGCCTTCTTCCTGCATTCTAACATGGCAGACCTAATAATATGGAGAGACGGAGCAAAGGCACTAGCTTGAATCGCTGTTCCTCTTCTTACAAAGCCATGGATTGCATCATGGGACCCCCATCCTCATGACCTCATCTAATCCTAGTTACTTCTTCAAAGCCCCACCTCTGAGTACCATTAACAATGGTAACATGAATGTGGGATTTAAGTTGCTCACACATGAATTTTTGGAGGCTGCGTTCAAACCATAGCAAACGTGTAAGTGCACTTTACCACCCTGCGTGTGTGTGCACAATCGCAGGGTTTCTAACGATGCTGCGTACATTGAATTCTTTCCTCAGTTAGTCCATAAGGTCCTGAAGGATCGGCACCGTGCTTCTGCTTCTTCACTTAGTGGAAGACTAAGCACACATAGGTGCTCAGTAAATCTGCATTTCAGTGACGGTCAGTTGAACAAAGCAGGGGCTGGGAAATGTCCAGTCCGTAGGATTAACTGTGGAGAGCAGGGCAGCCCAGGCGTAGCAGGTGTGGGCTGCACAGAGGTCTCCTGGTCATGCTTTCTGGATATTATGTGGTTGGGAATGACCTTATAAGGCCTCCCCTGATGCGATGCAGGGTGGGTATTTATTTACCCATCACAGACCTCCCAGTTTCCATCGAGCCAAAGCAAACTTGGTGAATGGGTCCTGAAAATAGTCACACAGGCTGTGGCAGTCTGGCCTTTGAGAAGTTCAGGAGCTCTGGCCCCAGATCCTTTCCTTACCAGCCGAAGTGAAGTTAATCTGCCCCTTTCTCCTGAGTCTGTGCTGGAGCATAATGAACCAAAGGCGTAATCACTCTGGTATCCAGACACTCCTCTGTCTGTGCAAACGTTCTTGAGTGTGTAATGTAAGCATGCTGCACTCATTTGGAGTCATTGTTCTCACTAAATGAGAAAATGCAAATGAAGCGCGCAGGGTACCATGCCATAACTTGCTGCATAAAATTCTTGACATCAACATGAAACTATTTAGCATAATTTTCCTGTTAATAAACTGCCAATTTAGTCATTTAGGTTTCAGCTCCTAAAGAATGCAGCAGCATCAGGCTTTTTTTTTCCTTCCCCATACATGCCCGAGTTTATTGTTTTGATGTTTATGTTAAAACACAGGAAATTGGAGTTTATGTGATTATTTGGAGATCTTCTACCCTAATTTGTTTGCTTTCATGGTTCCAAAAATCTTTGCTCATTTGAAAGGCAAAGTATAATTTTTTCAGAGCATTTTCTTCTGTTTAGGATAAAATTTCCATATTTAAAATGACTAAGGAACATTTTGAGGGCCTGACAGGGTAGTCTGTGCTGAAGATGC
>RJWT010019865.1:0-18221 GCA_004365215.1 Cuniculus paca | reverse complement strand
ATATTTGAAATACTATAAAACAGAGGACAATCATTCTTTGTTAAAAAAACTCAGACAAATGAACTCATCCAGGAGTTGAGTAAGAAAGGTACAATAATTTCTCATGTCACTGCTCTCCAGACGCCCCTCAATGAAGGTACAAATGAACTAAGGCCCAAATAGATGTGGACAACACATATCCAAGAGGATGAGTTAGAAATGAGGAAGACGTGCTAAACTGGATTTTGTTGTTAAAAGTTTTCCAGAGATATTTGCAATTGATGAAAGAACCTTGATATGTAAAAGGCAATCTGAGTTAGGTTTTAATTAGACAGTGAACTTTGTGAGTGTGTGTGTGTGTGTGTGCACAAGCATGTGTATTATGTTCAATACATTATGTATTAAATACTGTAGTGAGAAGGAAGCAAAGATAAAGATCTATAACAAAGAACATCTACTTTCTAGGAAGTAATTCCTATTACCACATAATAGGATCCTTTAATGTGGCCAGAAAAGCTTTATGAAGATCCCTGAATGAATTACCCATGTAGGCAGTTCATTAGAATTCGAAGGCAGAAAAACAGCCCTGCCTATCCCAGGCCTTACCTATCCTATGCCTTATCTATCCTAGGTAAGACTATAAGTCTAGGGAATGATGATCCCTTTTATGTTGGGTCCAAGCATTCAGTAATATTGTGTGTACATCAATCTACATAAAACAAATACACATAAGTTCTGATATGCCCTGATGATATATTACTGTAGTAATAAAGGGCAGTTTGTGCACCTTACCATCAGTGCAAAAAATCAGAAATTAATGACTTGCATTAAATAAATGAACTGCTACTCTTGGATTTGCTATGGAGAAAAGACAGCACTCAATGCCAGGAAAAATTTATGAATCAGTGACTTAGTTTGGGAAGTTGAGAAAGGACATCACAAAGCAGAAGTTGATGAAGCTAGGATCTGAGTAAAGGATAAAATCCAACATGACATTGATGAGCATGAGTAGCGCAGGATGAGAAAGGAAAGGAGCATACTGAGTTTCACAGACATAAGAAGTACACTGTGACCAGGGCACAGAGAGCTAAAAAAGTAAGACAAGGATGGAGGAAATGGATTTAATTTTTATTTTAAGGGTAAACATTTATAAAAGGAGATTATGTGATTAAATTTCCATTCCACAGACCCATTCTAGCTGCAGTTAGGACTAAAGAGTGCCTTAAAGGTAAGGTACCATTTAGAAAGTTCTAGTATTAGTCCAAGCAAGAGGATTTTGAACTGAAATATTGGTGAATGGGATGAAAGAATGTTAACTGCTTTTAGAAAATCTTAGGAGGGCTTTTTATGCAGGAGGGATTTGATATGCAGAACCAAGTAGAAAAAATAATCCATGATGAAAGTTAAAATCCTGATCTCTCAGTGACACTAACTGATACTAACATTCACTGCGGCAGAGGACCAGGTTGCCAGGGGCTCATGAATTAGGCTTAAAAATAGTGATTTTTAGACACAAATGAGATGCTAGATATAAACACAAGTATGATAACTTACATATCAAATTTATTTTTTAATTAAATTTATTTGTACATTTTAGCTATACATAATGATAACATTCACCCTAGGGAACATGTACTGGTGCATGATATATCTTGACTTTTTTTTTCCCATTCTCTTCCCCTCCCTTCAACCCCTTTTCCCATCCTTATTTACAGAAGCTTTTTTTCCATTTTTCATTCTATTCTCTTTTTTCTTTTCCTTTCCTTCCTTTTCCCCTCCCCCTCTGAGTTCCCTTACCTTTCGAACATTTTCTTCCTATTTTACATCTATCATACCTTATGGTCCTTATTTACCCTTTCAGTTTCTTACACATGAATGCCCAATTTATTTCACTTAAGAGTATGGTCTCGAGGTGCATCCATTTACCTAGAAATATCTCTTTATGGCAGAGTAGCCCATCACTAAATAAAAAACCTCATCTTCTTAATCCATTCACCAGTTGATGGACATTTGGGCTGTTTGCAAGATTTACCTATTACAAATTGTGCCCCTATAAATGTGGATGTGCATATCTCCCTGTGGTAAAATGCTTTTAATTCTTTCAGGAAGATACTAAGAAGGGGAGTAGCTGGGTCCAATAGAACCTCTAGTTTTAGTTTATGGAGGAATCTTCACACTGATTTCCACGGTGGTTGCACCAGGCTGCACTCCCACCAAAGATGGCAAAAGTCATAAAAAAAAGTAAGAAAAGAACAACATGTTTTAATAAAAGGAGAATAAATGCTTATATCCAGTGCCATAGGTCAGCTTTAAGAGATAAGAGTAAAATCTGGGATTCCAAATAGTTTGTTCTGCAAGTGTTTTCCAAGACAAGCAAACATTTTTAATAAATTTTAATAAACAAGTCATGTTTTGGAAAATGAGTAGTACATGATTCTGAACATCACATGACCACAACTGAACCAATGTTCCCTTTCCCTCTCCCTCTCCCTTCCCCTCTTTTGCAGGATTGTGGGTGCTCATCTCCCAACAGCAAGAGGCTATGGAGGAAATCTCATCTGCAAATGAGGTGGAGAAAAAGGCAGAGGCATTCATCACTTCAAATGAGATTAGGGAGATGTGTAAAATATGAGAAATGGTGCAAAATGTTATAGAAACATACCACTCAAACAAGGTTGTAGCAACGTAGATGATGAATCTGTTTAACAACAATACAATACCACATTTCCATGAAATTCTCAAAAGGAGTGAAAAGCAAGTATCTGGATAGATGCCTTGTTAAAGTTGCACACACAAAAGATTCCACTGAACCAGTAGACAGTAGTGATCCCATTAGTGATAGAGCAAGTGGTCCTACACAATAACTCTCCTCTTTTTGTCTCCCTCACACCAGCCACAAATTTCAAAGGTAAATGAGGGCTAATTTGTTTATTTTTCTTTGTATTTTGTATTTATTACAGTATTGTAATTATTTTGTATGAATATTTTTGGATTGCAGAACAAATCATTTGAATTTCCATTATTTCTCATGGGAGGATTTGATTTGACATTAATTATACTCTCATCCAAGATTTTACTATATATAGAAACATCATCTACTTCAAAACTTTTTTCTTAAGCGAGTCAATAAAAACCAAGGACTACAATACTAAGTATAAGATAGCATAAAATTTAAGTTGGAAAATATACAAATAACTACTTCATCAAAGTAAAATCCATATAACTAACTTTTAGTTTTAAACTCTGTCTGTATAAATTTTATGTACTTAGATTTGATTCTCAATTAAATAGTTGCCTATTACATAGAAACCTCTACTTTCAAAATGAAATGTTTATTAAATACACAAGATATTGAAAAATATTAAAAAGCTAGCTGTATACTATTCAGTACATTTACTTTTTAGTAGCCTCTAAAGATCATAAAAATTTTCTTTCTCTTGGTTTATTTAAAGAAGTGACATATCACATTTACATGTCCATACTGTATATCACACTTGCCTTTGAGAATCAGTCTGAAATCCGTACCCCTCATACCAGTAGCATCCACTGTTATTATTAGAATAAAATGGGATTCATAAATGGCTTCTCTAGAAATACTGGTCCAAACACTTTTCATGTTGGCTGTATGTTTTAATAGATGAGGTACTTCATTCAATTGATATTAGAAGTGGATATAATATGTAGTTGTTTTCTAATTGACAGTTCATGGAAATATGACAATAAAATTTAGCCTTTACTTAAAATCTATTGCAGTTCAGGACAACATTTGGTTCTACATGCAAATAAACTGGGTGATTATCTACTTACCATCAGATAAAAGATTCAGAGATTGAATAAATATATGAGAGAGAGAGAGAATATGTAGAGACAGATAGAGATAGGGACATAATAGAAATATACTCTCTATCTCTTTATGTAGAGATATAGCGCTCTATATTCTTGAACGCATGCCTTAAATCAAGATGGCAAACATTTTAGAGTTTTCAATTATACAAACAACCTGCTGGGATACATGTGCCATAGGTTTGCCAACACTGCCCTAAACATCCACTACTCACTACCATGTGGTGTTTAGAATTCCTTAATAAGGGCTTTAATTATTTGATCTAAAATTTAAAAAAGAAGTACTATTCTTTTATTAATGATTGAAATTTTTGGCAATTTATTTAAAGTCACTGAACTACCAATACCAATCATCAATGACATAATGTAAACCCAAGCCTAGCATTTAGAGATACAGGCTAGCACGGACACTCCACAGTAAGACCTGGTAGGCAGGGATTAATGTGAGAATTGAGAATAGTCACCATGCATAGGACTCAATGGAGAAGAAGCTATGGAACACTGGGGGAGGAGGTTCAGGAACGGAAAAACCTTGATATTATATTTGAGACACCTTTAAGGGAAAATTTTCTGCTGACACAAACTTTCATTATGGGTTGACGAGGCCAATGTAAACCATTAGCCGAAATCTTGCGGAGCCATAATTTGCATTAGACTGTGTATATCCTATGCTCACCAAGAGCCAGAACCTGAGTTGTCTTATTCCTTTTGTTTTTTCAGTTGTACCTATTTGACCAAAACAGACTCTTCATTATCTCTACTATTTGATTCTGTTCTTGAGCAAAAACAAACTCTCTGTTTAAAAACTATGTTTTATTGTTTATGATAACATTTCACTTGTATGACTTTTACGCCTGTATTTGTATTGGTACATGACTGATAAGTGATTATTTAAGTGCAATACTTAACTATTAATATTCAATACCCATTTCAGTTTGCCTTTAGATTAACATAATAAGATTTCAAAATGGTAAATTTTACTGCATTGACTTTTTTTTTTAATGTACTAGGCATTCCACCCAGATCTTTTGCACTGAGCTACAATTCTTTTTACATTTAGGGACAAGTTCTAGCTCAGTCTGTAGGTTTCTCAGGCTGGGCTTGGATGTGGCATCTTCTTGCATCACTTTGCCTAAGTACTGGGATTACAGGCATACTCCACCACACTGGGCTCTGTATTAACTGCTACACTCAAATTCTATTATCAGTTATGAAGGCAAAATTACATGCACTGTTGAAAGTTATCTTCATAAAAAGGGAATTTGTGAAACTGTTGGATAAATCAAGTCTATTTTTCACCATAACAATGACAAGACATAAAAGACCTTGCTTTGTTTCTAGCACTATCAAAAAAGGACTAAAGTCTGATTAACATACAAATTGCACCAAGTAAAGGTGACATGAAGTCAAGATTCTTTGTGTAAGAGAGAATCTCACAATAGTTGAAGTTGATCATAGCAGTGGGCTATTTGAATTACAATGTTACACATTACAATGAGAGACATTAGAGTGGTAATAGTTAAGAAATTGCATTCTTGAGTTAGGCACTCACACCAGATGGTGTGAATAGGTGATTTCTGTCTCACCCTGCCACAGTTCCCAAAATGATAAGCTGAGGAATACACAATGGTACAACATCCATGCCTCTACAGAAGCCACCAATAGAAGATAAAAGTAGTTAACCCTATGATAGTTGAACCTATACTCAATACATGTGCAGCCTTTCTTTCTTATTATTATTCCCTAAACAATGCTTATAACAACTATTTGCATAGGATTTATGTAGTGGGTGTTGTAAGTAATGTAGAGATGATTTACAATATACAGGCAGATGTCAGTAACTCATAACCAACTACGCTACCACTTCATATAAACTGCTTGAGCATCTGGAACCAATCCCACCCAGGTACCGAGGGATGGCTATAGTAACATAGATATTTCATATACTTTTTATGAATACTAAATGAGTTAAAATATGCTTAAACAGTGTGTGGACCATGATAAGGACTCAGTTGCAGCTAGACATAATTATTGCTGGCTGTAAGACAGGTTAAACAAATCTGCTTCAGGTGAGTTGTCACAGTGATACCCATGTGGCGGCCATTAATCCAATTCCAGCACAGGGACCCTATGTCAACACTAAACTAGCATCACTAGTATGAATGCAGGCGGTGTATTAACTTTTAATATTGTATCTACAAATACTAAGTTTACAAATTGAACTTCTTGAACTTGTTACTTATTTATGGTAAAGGAATATAAGCTGCTAAGACATTGCAAAATTTTATAGATACGTTTTTTAGTTTCTGAGACAGACAAGCACTATAATTTGGGATTATATAATTAGCAGCATAATTAAAATAGATAAGCAATATAATCTGGGTCCAGGTAAGCACTTTGTTAACTGTGTAACTGAAATAAAATTAACTAATGTCCTCCATTTATTAATTTGCAAATTCAAATATGAATTGAATAATCCTCAAAAGCAGTTAATCATAAGATGTGGTTTTTTGATCAACTATAACAGCATAATCTGATTTACTTTGTAAAATTCAAATTTCAAACCTTCTGAACTACAATCATCAACTAATGGTAATTTCATTTAAACTAATTGAGTCATACCTTTCTGATGTTTAAGAATTGTTACTCTGAAACCATTGCAGATCCGAATATTATGCTTCTCATTCAAGAGTTTGGCATTGAACTCCAACTGAAAGCTTTTAATGACAAATGGTTTACTACCTTAGAAAGCTACCAATGAAATGTGAAAGCATCTCTCATTGTTTCACTTATTAAGGAAAAAATTGTGTTCCCATAATTTAATCCACTTAAAGCATTCAAAAGTGGAAATGACTATAATTCATGACAAATGGAGCACTGACATAAGGACAGTGGTACATTTTATGCTTAAATATACATTCTAGACAATGCTACAGTATTGTTTTGGAATACACATAAGAACAAAAGCATAACTGCTTTCTAAAAATCAAATGGAACTGAGTTTTACAAAATGTGTGATAAAAGGAATTTGCTATTAATAAGAGCAGCTGCCATTTTGTGAAGACTTTTGTAAAAATTCAATTTACTAATGTAAGTTAATTTTATCCCATACCAAGTACTATACTAAGAAATTGGTACAAGATAAACATGTCATCCTTGCTATAAGTGTCGAAGGGAAATATTTTAATCTCTAAAATTTGTAATTGAGACGTTACATGGAAAGACTATTAGTAGGACATCTATAACATGTTCTGTATATGTCAGAGAAGTTTACAATGTGTAAAAGAGCACTACAAGTTGAGCATTCCTAAACTAAAAATCCAAAATCCAAAGTGTTTCAAATCAAAAACTTTGAGTTTAATGGTATGCATGGAAAACTCCACACTTGAACTCATAGGATGTGTCGCATCAAACCCTGGAACATTAAAAGTATACAAAGTTACCTTCATTCTCTAAAATGTGTAAACCAGAAATGAATGTTTTTTGTCTAGACTTAATTTCTGTCCCTGATATACCTCCTTATGTATATGCAATCATTTCAAGACCTGTAGAAAGTCTGAAATCCAAAATATTTTGGTCCCATGTGTTTCAGATAATGACATTCAATCTGTCATTACTATCAGCAATTTATTTCATGATATTTAAATAGTTTGTTACATCAAAATATTTATAAAAATACCTAAATTTAAAGAACACTGAATATATTTATTTAGAGGGTAATGAAGTCTCAGGACAATACATTCATATGGCTACATAATTGTTTTATTTATGATGATGGCTATTTTGTTCAGCTTCATTTTAATACGTCCTTATGTCTGCTGGAAGTTATTAATTACCATTTCATTATGGTTCTTCTATTTGCATGGAATTAAGCCCAATGTTGTCTTTGATATACACATTTATACTGTTCAATGAAAGTATTTGTAAAATTGGACATTAATCAAATCAGAAAAATGTACTTATTGATATTCAATTTAATGAGTTATTTATCCATGTGTAGCTAGGAATTATATGCCCTTTTAGCAGGGACAATTTCATAGTATAATTTCTCTTCCCATCTGCCTGTGTAATATCTCTGAACCAAGGGGAATAACTTCAAAGAATGACTTGCATTATCTGCAGTGTCAACCTCTACAAATGTTGTGTGTGTCCCACCTTTTATAGCTGTGACTGTTAACCCATTGTGACTATTAGAAGCCTCTAGACTACTTTGTAAACTAAAGTTTTAATGTTTCTAATGACATAGGAAATAAAAATGTTTTATAAATGCATAGTTTTTAGAACAATAATGAGATTTATACTGGAAAATAGTTTTTGCTGTTCCTTCCTGAAAAAGATTATCTGAAATATTATTACTATTACTATACACTGTATTAGATAATAAAATGTGTTTAATACCATTGAAAATGGAAAAAACAGGCATGTTAGGTTAAATTGAGGACTTCGTAGTCCTTTGTTAATAGATAATATATAATTTTGAATATGTTATAAATTATGGTATGATAACAGATCTTTTTTAATCTTTTTTAAAAACAAAATGAAAAAGGACATAAACAATACAGAATTTCAAAAACTAGGAAATAACATTAGTTAATATATTGCAAATTGTTATTTTGAAAGTAGTTGTTCAGATTACAAGATTTAGGCATGAAAAAAATGATCAATCAGACAATGAAAACACAAACTGTTCCTTCTAATGAAATAACAGATTAGTAGTATTGTTATCTATCTTATATATATTTATACATATATATGTATACATGTGTATATATATAATCTTTCCCCTATCCCAGTTCTTCTTTCCTTTTGAGCACTTTCTTTCCCTTTCGTTTTCACAATCTCAACTGTACATTTTGGATCTTATTTACTCTTTCAGTTTTCTACACTAGGGAGGAAATATGAAATTTATACATGTGAGTCTGATTTATTTCACTTATGAGTACAGTCTCTAATTGCATCCGTTTACCTATAAAAGCCTCAAGTTTACAGATCTTGCTGTTTGTCCAGGTTGAAGATCAATTATTTAGTAATACAGTCAGTGAAGGAGATGATTGCAAAAACTAACTAAAGTAAAATTTAAACCACACTTTCTAAGCTTTTGAGAGTCTGTTATAATCATTAAACTGGTAAACATCAAAACTAAAAGTATATCATGTTTTAGAACTCCTTTCCTAGCATTTTCTCAAATACAATTCTTCTTGATACTCTTTCTTCAATCATAATATCCTGAACTTATTGAATGGCATGAGATGACAATGATAATTTTCAGAAAGCAAAGCTTTTTTTTCAATAGCTTTCTGGAAATTATCTTAATCTGTGAACTAAATAAAGCAATTTAAACTGAAAAGTTCTCACATAAGTATTCCCAGGGTGTGAGGTAACACTATATAATTAAACCTATTAACATTTCATCTAATTTTATGAATTAAATTTGATAGATAAATAAAAGCCTAAAATAACACCTCTCTCATGTTAGTTCAATTTTGGTTTTGCCATCAAATGAATTTCCCACAATCTTATCAAACATCTTTGTGTTTGGGGATTCGAATATTGTGAATAATGGATCACGGTGGTATTTGCTTCATGAGTCTTGATCTTTCTAGAATGATGAATTTGCCTCTTGGGGGGGATTTTGACAAAGGAATGTTTGTGTATTTCTTATAATTCTAAAAATAGTTGCAATTATTGGACTGTACCTAAACAGGAGGATATCTCTTCATGCAATGTTCTCCAAATGTCTTAGTCCTAGGATTCTAGTTCTTTCTATCAAAGTGAGAAGTTATTTTTAACATAAGAAGCATTTGATTTGCCCCTGTGTCTCTAGTGACTCTGGAACAAAAAAGCAAAGTTTGTTATTACAGTACAGAGTGAAAAGAAGCCTGGCAAGTTCAAGTAAGTCAGACATGTTTCTATTGATTGCCGCACTACTGAGAGTAGGATGGGATAGATAAAAGCCAGACAGTTGGAATTAGTTTGAAATGATCTCTCTGCGGACCAAGCTCTTTAGAGAAAGCAGTGGATAAATTACAAGTCACATTTTAATAACCTCCAAGCACAAAACTCTGAATGTACCAAATACGTGTGTGTGCTCTCAGAGAAAGTAATTGGAGTATTATTTATACACTCTATTCTTTAGAAATATTTAGTATATTTCTAAGGAAAATGACAAGAAATACCTTACTGTTGCCATAGCAGCAGACTCAGTGTGTTTTGGAGACAGTGACCTGAGCCTGTTTTGAAAAGAAAGAAAATATGCATCCCATATAAGCCGAAGACACAAAGCAGAGCTGCTTTCCATGGTGATGTAAATATGGCAGCCACAAGCCACATGTTAACAGTGAGCTTTGTAGATGTGGCCGCTGTGACAAGAGACCTCAGTTTTTACTTTATTTCAATTAGTGAAATGTATGTGTAAACCCATATATGTGGGTAGTGGGTACCTGTGGTAGCTAATTGCACTGTCAACTTGAATCAGAAACGCCTAGTGGATTAGTGTAGCACGGTGCTGGGGGTCCTGGGCGTGTCTGACTGACCTACTGTAGAGGGAAGACTCACCCCGGATGTCGGTAGCTCCGACCAATATTTGTGTAGCCTGGATAAGATAATAAGGGAAAGATGAAGGAAACCTTGCTTTTGCTTCTTCAAGGAAGTGCAGTTGGTTTTGGACCTCTCTCTTTAGGCGACCAGCACAGGCTGTTCAGTCTTCCAGATCACTCTGCTGCCTTCCAACCCTCACCATTTGATTTCCTGATAGGGCCTTGCGTGGGTCTCTGCAGTGAGTGCCAGCTCTGCAGCACATAGGTGACCCTTCTGTGTTTCCCGCCGGAAGTGCAGAAGGTGACCTTGTAAGCCTATCTTGTAAATCCTTTAGATATTCTCTAGTGAAATCTAACTCATATGGTACCTGATTTGACAGTGTAGTTACTTAATTTAACATGTATTAAATCTCTGAACTTTCACCTCCAATCTTGAGCATATGAAGATTGTAATAGAAGAGCTATTAGACCGGAATTTAGCTCAGCGACATAAGCACATGCCCGGCAAGTGCGAGGTCCTGAGTTCAATCTCTGGTACAAAAAAACAAACAAACAAACAAACAAACAAGATCTACCAATTTGGATATATATTGTAGAATAATAATATGATTAATTCTATAATGTATGTTTAAACTGGTAAAAATATTGTTAGACTGTCCAATCCACTATATTGAGTTAGGATAAAAGAAATGTGGATAGGTCAAGAGCAGATAAGGAAAATCATAAATTTATAATTGTACTTGAGAGAAAACTGCAATTTCAAGCCGTAAAGTTGCCCAAGTTATACCTATTTGTACTCCATATCTTTACTCCCTAGGCTTGCATTTTGCTTTTTTGTTTTTTCTTCTAGGCCTGTCACACTCAAATCCCTCAAAGATACTGTAAGTTCATAATTTAATCTAGTTGATAAGGTAAAGGGCATCAACTAGAACTTTAAAAAATAGATTCAAAGAATACTTTTAGGCAAAACAGCTTAGATCACCCAGCTTATAGAACCCATCAGAAAACACTTATCCCACCCCCATTGTAACGCCTTTTCAGTGCCCACACTCTACTGCTTTCGCTCTGCCTAATAAACACTGGTTAAGCCCCTCACTCAAACTTTTTCTATGATGATACTCAAATGCCTACTTGAAGGGCTTTGGGGGAACTCCTGGGGCCTTGTCTGGTGACAGTAGAAAATTTATCTTGTACTTATTAACAAGGAGGAAGAATGATGTATTCCTGGCCCAACTTACAACTCAGTTGTGTGAATCTGAGCTCTGTCAGTGCTCCTCAAGATGAGAGTGCATAGCCCCAGACAACTAACTTGGTAAAGTGGACACTGAGTAGGAGTGGAGTAGGATCCAAATATTTGGGTTTCTAGGTCTCCAAGTGGGCCAGTTGGTGTTGGCTCAGGGGCTAAAATTTAAATAGTATTTAGTGGCTATTTTGACTTCACTATTCCAGTAGTGAAGTCAACATCCTGGAATTATTTTGAATAATCCTTTTAGAAATGAAAAGGATTGTGATTTATTCCAGACTTTTAAATTTGAAATTCAAGGAATAGATATAGTATTTTATGAAAGTTTGAGAACCACATTGATTTAGTGATTTGGGACATCCTGGAAAAGAGGTAACTGGTTATACACAAATACATTCAAGAGAGCAAATTAGTATTTCTAACGCTAACACTACTAAAAATGAATCAATTGCCTTATGTTAATTTGATAAACTACAATTTATATTAGCTGAATACAGAAATAACAAATTTTACTACAAGTTATATTTTGTGAAAAAATTTCAAAAAATGGTTAAAATACGAAATTTGTATTATAAACTTTTTAAAGGTTTAAAATGTAAAGTTTTTTATGTTAGCATAAAAATGATCTGAAGGAGATTTTCCTAAAGCTCTCAAAAAAATCAACCTATCCCTGTCTTCTTTCTGCATTGTCAAATTGAAATACATCTGTAGAAAGTATAAATCTGAGAAAAAATGATTTTATGGTGCAGACAAAATGAATTGTTGTGCCAAATGTCACGTTTTGGCATATGTGTAAAAAAAAATGTAAGAATAATGGATTCATCTCTGCACATATTTGTCATGTATTTTTCTAAATCAAATTGACAACAGTGGCATAAACCTGGGTTAAGATCAGTAGTTGCTGGGGCTCAGAAGACAGATGATACCTTAAATTTTGGTCCATTGATTTATCTGCTCAGTGATTTTGATATAGGGGAACAAAACTCTCAACCTACTATATGTCTGGTTTGAGTTTACATTCTCTAAAACTGAAGAATCAATTTTAGGAACAATGGAGGTTAAGAGCAGAATATATTTATTGAGAGAAGGAAAGCTTCTGTCTGAGAGAGAGACAGAAGGGGTCCCAAGTGGATTGCCAAAGACTGTCTTTTCCAGGGATTTTTACAGAGTAAAACCACAAGGAGGGATAGATCCAAGGTGGGGAAAACATGGGAACTCACAATGTGGGCATAAGGTGGGATAGAACTATAGTCAACCAGAAGATTAATTGCCCAGGTAAAATTGATTAAATTGGGGACAAACGGGGAAACAAGTCACACAGCAAGTGGGCATGCTTAAATAACAGTGAGTCTTCTTCCCAAATGTTAGGGTTTTCTGGCACAATAGTGAAGCAAAAAGAAAGAAAAAGGATGACTTTATTGAGGACAAGGAGAGGAATGCACAACTCATACGGTTGGGCTTTCTCCTCTGCCATATACAGCAGCAGTTGAAGGTTATGCGACCTTGGCTGGAAGCAGTGCTTGTGGTGGGCATTGACGATGCATGAGGAACTGGTTGGAATTTTCTTCGTGCACTTGGGGAAGGAAAGAGGAAGTTGTAATCAGGGCTTAAGGGGAAGGAGGAGGAAGTGGTCATCAGAGTAAGTGTCATTTTTGCTTTGGCCTTCCACCATGTTAGACCACCGTCATAATATTCAGTAATTTATACTAGGGCAGAAAACTTTCCTTCCCATCTTTTTGTTGTTAGAAAAAGGCAACAACTCTTTCTGACTACTTCCTGCTGGATGGCAGCATCATGTTGGGGGTTGGGTGGGTTGATGGAATGGTAGTTGATGCCCATGTAGAAGCTGGTACCTGGTGTTTCAGCCAGGACAAGGAGTTCACCATTGGTGAACATTAGCATCCAAATTGGAGAAATCTTGAAAAAAGTTTACAAAGACAAAGTGCTATGAGAAGGCAGGTTATCATCATAATTAAAGGACTCAAAGAGGTAGAAGGAAAGGTGTCCATGATCTGAATGTGTCTTTGTTGTTCCACAGGGCACTGGTGAGGAAGAAGAATATCCATAGCCTAACTGTTGGTGCTTTTTATCTATGTAGTTGTGGAGACATTTTACCTTGCCCATGATGATTCTCAACTCATTTTTAAAGAAAAAACATTCTTCTCCCACATAGCACAGGTATCTCCCTCTTTTGCTCTAAGAATGTCTAGAGCTCATTGGCTCTGGAAAGTGACAGCTGCTAGGCTATTTATTTGGTTTTGAAGTGAATGAATGGTGATGGCTATGTCTTGTATCTATTGGGGAAGATCCAGGAAGAGTTGATGATAAAGATGGACTGCCGTGCCACCCTGAAGTCAACTCCCAGTACAGAGAGAATGGCTGCGCCAACAACTGGGACGTGGATGGCCCTTGTTTCCTGGATGAAGTGTGTATCACGAAGTTAGGATTAGAAAAAGGTTTCCATGGCCTCCTGAGAGTTTACTGTTAGGGCTGGAACTAAAAAGATTAGTGTACAAGACCCTGCCCACTGGGAAGGGAAACAAGTATAAGCCCCTATTTGGCATCCTATAAACCAGCTCTGGGTTGGGCAGACAGCTAGGTTCTGGTTGGAGGTAATGTTGTGAGTACAACAGGGAAGGTCCCCCATTTGTTGAGAAGAATTTTGAGACAAAGATACCAGGCAATTGAGGTTAGTGGGCCAGTCAGGAGGATCATAGAGAGAGGTCCCACTATGGCTGGGTTATATGAATGGGATAGATAAGAGGTGTTCCAATATGTGGGGGCAGCCATATAAACATTTTGTTGGTATGGAACACAAAGCCAGCACTCTGTAAGATTTGTGGAGTGTGACAAGGTAGCATATGTTTGCAAAAGAAGTTAGGAAATAGGTTGAGTTTGGTGTGGGAATACTTGTGGCAGTGAGGTAGGTATTACTGGGATTTTCATGATGGAGGTGGGGCTATGGGTTTTACGCATAGAGTGAGGAAGTTGCCTTGTGGGGTTGGATTACTTGGGTCATATCCATGATGATCATAGAAATAAAGGCCCCAGGACTTTCCCATGAGATACTGGGGATGTGATGCATTTTTAATTGTGAATCTTACCCATTTTATATCATCTTCCCTGTAACTTGTTGTGGCTGAGATGAATGCATCTGTTTCCAAATGTTTCCTCTTGCATGTATGCCAATGGTTTCACCTCCACATTTGTCAATGTAAAAGCATTAGGCATTGACACACTGTCATTGGCATACCATGGAGGGCTGGAGGGTTATAACCAGATATTGTTCATAACAGCAGATATTGTCAGATTGTCAAATCATTCCATTTTGGTTAGGTTTTCTCTTATCCTAGGTTTGCACATAAGGTCTAAGGTGACAGTAGGGAACCTGAAAAATGAACATAGGTTTGGGGGAGGTGAAGTTATGGGAGGCAATTATTGCCCCATCTGAAAGGGTAAAGGTAAGAGTGTAGGTAGGACTTGTCTTTGGTCCAGGGGTTGGGCTGGAGACAGTGGAAAGCATGAGGAATGTAAGCCCTGAGAGTTGAATCATGTTTGGGAAATTACAGACTAGGGGTGGGGAGGGCTGTGACTGTGTCATTGTAAGTGAGATGAGAGCCCAGATCCAGAGGGAGTTCATGTTTAACTAAATGGTTGAGGGTGGGGAGAACTAGGATATTTGTTATGTAGAACAGTATGAAAGTGATTTTACATATAATGTGGAAGTCTTCAGGAAAGACTGCTCAGAATCCTATGACAAAAAATAACTAATAGAATGTAAGGGGGTCAGGAACCAGATAGAATAATGAAACATGAGTTAGTCTGAAGGTTGTGGCTGTGGGCCTCTGGTGAGGCAGAGATGGGTGGGAGACAGGAGATGTGATGACCACTCAGGATGTTTAGTCAAGGGAGTTAGAGTTAGGAGCACCCCACTTAGCCTGAGTGACATGGAACCAGGATGGCAGTCCAGTGACTTTAACCATTGTCAGAGTTGCAAGGAAGACCAGGTGGGGACCACTCCACTTTGGTTGCAGTCCTGTGGGTTTAGAAGATTTAAGATAAATTAGGCCTCCTGGGGATATTGGAGGATATGGTTTGGCCCCATCAGAGGGTTGGGGAAGAGAGAGAGTGGCATATTGTAGTAACAAGTGTCAGAAGGAGGAGAGGATTGCGATATATTCAGCAAGAGGAGGGAGACTTTGAGAGGTAGGAATATTGTAGAGTAGAAATGGTCAGCCATACATGAGTTCAAAAGGGCTTAGAAAGGTAGGAGCTTGAGGAAGTGCTCTGAGCTTGGCTAAGGCTAAGGGAAGAAATTGAGGCCAAAGTTGGTGTAGCTCTAAAATGAGTCTTGTGAAGTGTATTTTTATGAGGCCACTTGCCTTTTCTAGTTTTCCTGAGAATTGTTGATGGTATTGAATGTGTAGGTGCCAGGTGATGTGTAAGCTTGAGGATACCTGTTGAATGATTTGAGAAATAAAAGCTGGACTATTATCTGACTGGATACTCTGAGGTAGACCAAACCTAGGAATGATCTCTTGTAATAGCACTTTAGTGACTATGTCAGCAGTTTCCCTGGATGTGGGAAAGGCTTCTATCCATACTGAAAAGGTACAGACAAAGGTAAGAAAATATTTAAGTTTTGTGGTGGGGCATGTATGTAAAATCTACCTGCCAGTCCTGACCAGGAGTGTGTCCACAAAATTGGTGAGTAGGAAAGGAAGGGGGTGGTATGTGTCCCTGAGGAGAGGTTTTAACACAGAGATGGGAGATATGAGTAATCTGGAGGATGATAGCTTTCAGAAAATGATGTGTAACTACTGGGGCTAAGAGTCTGTATAGAGCTTGTGATCCCACATGAAAAGAGTTGTGTAAGTCAGTGATGGTGTCTAAGGCCTGCTGATCTGGGAGAACAAGTTTCAATCCTTGGAAAATCCATCCCTGAGTGTTTTGCATGTAACCTGGCTTGTGAAGCAATTGTGGTTGTTTTGGGGAGCAGTTAGGCTGAGGTAGAGAGTTTGGGACTAGTGGGAGAAGATGAGAAGGATGTGGCCTTTGTATAGCTAACTTGGCTTGTGTATCTGCAAAGACATTGCCTTGAGCAATGGGGTCTGTAGAATTCTGATGTCCTCTGCAATGAATAACTACTACTTGTTTTGGGAGTTGAGCTGCTTCTAGGTGTTTAAGGATGAGAGGTGCATTAATGATGGGGGGTTCCCTAAGTGTTGATAAAACCTCTTTCTTGCCAGATAGCAGCATGGAAGTGTAAAATGCTAAATGTGCACTTTGAATCAGTGTATATATTTATGATCCTGTCCTTTGCCAGTGTAAGAGCCCAGGTAAGAGCAATAAGTTCTGCTCTTTGTGAAGATGTCCCAGGTGGTAGTGGATTAGTCTCTATGACTCTTAACTGGCTAACTGTTATATATCCTGCTGTCTTCTGATTGTCTGTGTTTGTTGAACTTCTATCTATGAACCATGTGTCAAAAGCTAACGAGAGAGGTGTGCTACTAATGTGAGAAAAAGGGGTGGGAGTCATCTGTAAGACCTCAGTACAGTCATGGTGAGGGTGTTCTTCTGAGGTGGGAAGCAAAGTTGCTGGGTTGAGAGGATTACTGTTTGCAATAGAGATGGAAGGGTCCTGAAAGAGGACTAGATGTACCTCTTGAAAGCAAGAAGGGATCATCAGGGCAGGGAGTGTCTTATGTGAGATAAGTTCATTTTGATGATGAGTTGAGTGTACTGCAATAGATTGTCCTAATGTGAATTTTTTAGTTTCCCGTGTCAGTAGAGCTGCAGCTGCAAGGGCTCAGAGACAAAGTGCCCATACTCATACTGTGTTGTCTAACTGTTTTGACAAGTAGGCTACTGCTTGAAAAGAAGGTCCCTTTTTGTGTCCTAGTATACCTACAGCGTTGTGACCTTGAGAGGTAGCAGAGTGAAGGGCTAGGTGGGTTCAGGAAGAGTGAGGGCTGGGGTCCTTAGGAGAGCCTCTTTTACCTTATGAAAGGAGGAGTGTATAGGTGTAGTGGGATCTAGGGGTTCTGATGAGGATCCCTTGGAAACTTTGTAGAGAGGTTGGGCTAGAGCTGCAAAATTAGGAATCCAGGGGAAAAAGAAATTAGCTAAACCCAGAAAGGATAGGACCTGTTGTTTGGTCATAGGCACCTGGAGATCCCAAAGAACTGTCTTAGAATCTGTGGTGATGGAATGGGTCATAAAAGCGAGAGATCCAGATATTTCACCTTTGGGGAAGCTTCTTGGGCTTTAAGAAAAAAAACACTGTACCTATGACTGGAAAGAAAGTTGAGGAGAATGGCGGTATGTTGCATGGCTAAACTGTGGGATGGAGAACACAGGAGAAGGTCATCAATGTATTGAAGAAGAGTGCTGGGTTTGAGGTCTATAGCTATAAGGTCAGTAGCAAGGGCTTGGCTAAACAAATGAGCACTGTCCTTGGACCCTGGAGGGAGAACTATCCAGGAAAGTTGTTGAGACCTGAGAGTATCTGGGTCAGTCTATGTAAATGCAAAGAAATCCTGATAACTTGGGTGTAGGGGGATTGTGAAAAAAGCATTTTTTAGGTCTAGGACTGTGAAGTGAGTGGTGGAGGGAGGAAT